>JAJEJO010001482.1:342441-496532 GCA_020662805.1 Glaucomys volans | reverse complement strand
GATTATGAGAGATGCATGCGGGCACACACACACACCACACACACACACACATTTAGGTTTTGGTTTGCCTTGCATTTGCTGTGGCTTTACTTCCTCAAACCTGACATTGTATAATCACATAAAAATTTTTCTTAAAAGCCGGGCACAGTGACCCACACTTGCAATCTGAGCTACCTAGGAGGCCGAGGCAAGAGGATTGCAATTTCAAGGGCAGCCTTGGCAGTTTAGTGAGACCCAATCTCAAAATAAAAAATAGAAAAGTGTTGGGGTGTAGCTCAATGGTAGGGTGCCACTGGGTTCAATCCCCTGGACAATTTTTTTTCTTAAAAATTATTCAATTTATGTTCTAAATATAAAATCTCAAGAAAGCTGTGTCAGTCCACAAGTAGGTGTTATCTTTACTGTTTTACTATTTGGGGCCTTTGTTTTGACCTTTTTTTTTTTTTTGGTACCAGGGATTGAACTCAGAAGCCCTCGACCACTGAGCTACATGCCCCGCCCTATTTTGTATTTTATTTAGAGACAGGAACTCACTGAGGCTGACTATGAACTCACAATCCTCCTGCCTCAGCCTCCTGAACCCTGGGATTACAGGTGTGCACCACTGCATCTGGCTGTTTTGACATTTTGATGATGAATCAAGTTAACTGGTGCCAATCACTGATTTGTGTTGCTCATGGCTGGCCTTGCTGTTGGTGAAGCAGCTCATACCAGGTGCTATGTGGATAATATCACAGGTTCCAGCTCTCAAATGTCTCCTCTCTCATGAGTTGATCTCGGACACATCACTACCAAGGTGACCCAACATCATAGCTGACAACTGCTGATCGAGTTTACAAGAAGGTCAGTGTGATAAGACCCCCTGAATGTGATAAGACAGATCTAATAAACTTGGGACCTCAAGCTCCAACATGTAGTTTGCCATCACCTAGTTCTGTTCCTTTCAGCATTTTATTTAAGTAGAAGGTGTAGGTTTGCCAATCATTAACAAAAAATTATAGCTCTTCATGAGGGAGTGTTTGTAGTGGAATAAAACCTTAGTTTGCACTCAAGAGTTGAATCCGAGAGGTTTTGAACAGATTGCTCAATGTATTCTGAGTTTCAGTTTTATTTAAAAAGTGGGGCTAACAGTTTGCTATAACCACACACAAAGTGTCACAGCAATAATATGAGCAAGAGTGATTTCTAAGTTTCAATGCACCAGGCATGTGTGCGTTGCATTCAGTCACAAATATTGAGCCATTTGCTAACATTCACTGTGTGCTCTGCTCCAAGCTTGACATATAAGATAGGATATAATAAGATTCCTGTCATTGGGGATCGCACTAGGAGACACCCAAAAAACCAGTAGGAATGAAAATTGTGTGGTCCCCGTATAAGAAATTTTGAGGCTTTTAACTACCTTCAACAAAATTTAAAGAACATTGATTAGATTTTTGCATACTGGGTTCAGTTTCATTTCTGAGTTAAGGTGTAAGGTTGGCACATTTATTATTTATTAAAATAGAACTCTTGGGCTGGGGGATGTAGTTCAGTGATAAAGTGTTTGCCTAACAAGTGGAAGGCCCTGGATTCCATCCTCACTACTAAAAAAAAAATCTCTTAAACTATGGCAATAATAGATACTCATTTAAACAAAAGACTATAAAATTGGCAAAAGTAGAAATTGAAAGTCCCTTGACTTAGCTGGGTTTGTGCCTTACCACTGTTGCTACTAGTTATGCAACACTCTGTCACTTTCCTCAACATTAAAATGGGATTAATAAATAAGAAATCTTGTGAGAATTAAGAGAAAAGCAATTTAAAATGCCAAGCATAATATGAATAATAAATAAGTGTTCTTCCACTCCTTCCTTTATATTTAAAGCTAATTTGAGTAGAATTAACTTTACATGTAACGTAGTGATCTGAAAAAGACCAATTTTCTCTGAATATACATTTGCTCAATCCAGGTTCTGTTTGTGCTTAACAAATGCTGCCACATCTCCAGCAAGCAGCGGAAGGTTTGTTTGTTGAATAACTTCAACCTCTAGCCACAGCCATTTCCCTGTGGGCATGAGCATAGGGAAGTGTCCTTTGTAAGTCTTTAATGACTGCCACAATCAAAATAGGTAAAGAGTGAGGTTTCACTTTGATTTTTCCATAGGAATCATGTAATTGTAAATTAAAGAATAAAAATTTGCCACTTGGCAAAGAAGCAAGAAAGATTTTATCTTTTATTGATTTCTCAAGTGTTCCAACTAGCGGCATTTCAGATGAAACCACTTCTATGCTAATGATAATAGATTCTGTTTGCTCCTCCGTTGAAGTACCAAGTCCCAAAGAAAAGTACATATCTTGAACATATTTCTCGCAAGTCTTCTAGGAGTTAAACGGGATTTCATGGTGTCTCATGAAAATAAATGTCTTTCTTTTTTGAAAGAGGCCCAGGCAAAGTCTGGACTCTGGTGTCATAGAACTGGTTTCTTAATGGCCTTCAAATCATATTCTGTGATCTAGGCAAGTTGGTCAACTTCTTAGAGCTACAATGTCCTCATCTCTGTTGTTCAGCAATCTGCCTGGGTTATGAGGAGGCCCCAGAGATCGCTTGGGAGAATATGTTCATATTGCGTGCACATCACAAGAAGTAGTAAATATTTATTCCTTCACATTCTCTGTCTCCCCTAACTAAAAATTTTAGCTAGGTGGTTTTAAAACTATATATCTTTCATTTGTTTGGTGGTTACAAAGTGCTTTCATACTCATTATCTCCTTTGAGTTTTCAAAACAATCTTGGGAAGTAGGTAGAATTGGACTTAGTATTCAATAGTATTTTATAAGTTGAGCATTGATGTTCAGAGAGGTAATGTACATTTGTTGCCAAAGTCTCCTGGGTGGTGAAGGTAAATGCCAACAAAAAGTTCAGTTCACGGGGCTCCTGAGTCTATGCTTGCCCCATTACACTCTGTAGGTATCCATCTCTTTGTGGAAGATGTGAACAACAAACTTAAAAATAGACTTCTTACCTTGTGGTGATAAGTATCCATCAGGGTCCAATGGAGAAACAGAACCCATGTGACATTTATCAAAATGAATTGGCTTATGCAATTGTGGGGACTGGCTAGATACGCCAGGAGCCCATACAAGAGGTAGTCAGGAAGGGAAGTCATGGACATGCCTGTTTTGCTACTATATCTGAATAACACAGACTGGGTAATTTACAAAGGAAAAAAATTACTTAGCTCATGGGTCTGGAAGTCCAAGAGCATGGCATTATCATCTGCTTGGCATCTGGTAGGGGTCTTCCTGCTGGGTCATAACATGGTGAAGGACCTCATGTGCTGAGAAAGAGCAAACAAGCTAGATTGAGTTCATTTTTATAACAAAAGTACTTTCAAGATAACCCATCAATCCACCAGTCCCTGAGTGGATTGTTCCAAGTCCATTCATAAAGGCCTCAAAGGTCCCACCTGGTTCTTACTCCTAATACCTCACAGTGGGGATTAAATTTCTTTTCTTCTTTTTTTCTTTTTGGTACTGGCAATTAAGCCCAGGGGCATTTTATCCCTGAGTCACATTCTCAGGCCTTTTCATTTTTTATTTTGAAACAGGGTCTCACTAAGTTTTTGAGGTTGGCCTCAGCCTCCTGATGGGGATTAAATTTCAGCATGAGTTTTCTTGGGGACATTCAAACCACAGTAATGCCAGAATCCAGAAACATGAGCTGGAATATGGGCTCTCTGATGTTAGGGAGGGACTGAGCTCTTTTTTAAAGGATAACCAACTGATTAAGTTGGATCTGCCAGGATTGTCTCTCCATTGATTACTGAAAGTCAACTGATTAGAGACCTTAATTACATCTATGAGTTTTCTTCACAGCTATACCTGGGTTGACATTCACCCAATCACCACAAGAAGGTATGTGTATGCTACTTTGTGGCTATTGCCCATTTTCCTTCCTCTGACTCTCAGGAGAGGTTATCTCTTATAGTCCTTCCGAACTGAAACCATACTAGTAAGGGACTTTTGCTGATAATATTTCAACAGAGTGAAGTTGAAAACTTATAAAGCCATCATAATAAGATACCAAAACCCTCTGCTGAATTATCTATCTCTAGTAATGTATTTTTTAGCACCTGTGCAAATCCTCTGGTTCCTGGAAGACATGCATGAATTGGGAACTGAGTTGTCACCATGAATTTACTGTTGGCCATTGTTCTAGAGTGCTAAGTTCTGGGGTGGCTTGTTATGCCATAAAAGCTAACTGATACAGCCATCATTTTATGCCTGGATGGCATTGGGCTCTCTGAGCATTTTTGTGGCTCCCTGTTTTGAAGTAATGGATTAACAGGTGCCAGGTGTGGAGGCACATGCCTGTAATCCCAGTGACTTGGGAGACTGATGCAGGAGAATCACAAGTTTTGAGGCCAGTCTTTGCTATTCAGTGAGACCCTGTCTCAAAATAACCAAAAGGACTAGGGATGTGACTCAGTGATAAGTGCCCCTGGGTCCAACCCACAGTACTAAGGAGGAAAAAACCCAGAGAGAATTAATAGGGTATTTTTGTTAGGTTTCTTTTACCTAGTATTTTTCTGATACAGCTTTGCTTCTAAACTCTCACAACTGGCGTACACATATAGAGTAGTTTGCTTGGAACTTAACATTTAGCATAGAAACCCAGATGACATAAGCCACTTGTGTTGAATATCCTTTAAGAAGCTCTTCCTTGGATCCCTGAAGGGTTTAGGAAGGCATGAGGCTGGGCTTCCCTCTAATCCTGCTTCAAGTAGATGCAGGCTCGCTCGGGCCCACTGGTCTGAGGAGGTGACAACTACAATCATTTCCTACCACATTCCTGAACTGCTGCACTTCCTGGACCTTAATGGCATCATAGATCTGAAGAGTTACAGTGCTATTTAGTGGAAATGAAAGAACAATTTCAGAGGGCATTCAGAGATTTTGATGACTGTGAATCATACCTTAAGAATTTGTGGCTACCTTTGAAGCACGGAACCACAGGATGTATGTGATTTGTTCAGCATCTGTGCTATTGCTGTGGTTCAGTTTCCCAAAGACCTGACTGAGCTGAAAATGAACTGTGTCTACCAAGATCATTTGTAAACACTTTGGATGTATTAACCAGAATCATTCTTAATTTTCAGTCCATGTTGCCAAAATCTTGCTGCACTTGGGTTTTCTAGACATGTGGACATTTTTCTTACATGAAATGGCTGAGATTAAAGCTGAGTCTCCCTTAGGGATGTGGACTGTGACTCCAGAGTGAGATGTGCCCTAATTTGGATCACATCCAAGATTCGACACAACAATCCAGTTTAAAAATGAGTTTTCACATGGCTTAATTGAGATGTACAACCGACTGCTACTTGACTTACCAGAATGGACACTTGAATGTGTTCTGTTGAATGATTATTCTTTTAGAACAAAGAGAAATATTCCAGAACTTCTTCCAGTTATGAATCTAATTCTGTGTGTCTCAGGCAAACATAGACGGTGTGCTTCCCCTCTATTCTCACACTACCCATCAACACAGAAGACTCAGAGCACCTGATCTGTGGTTTGGTTCACCCATACCAAGCAAGAAATTCTGCATCAGTGGACATGAATGGAACATCTTCTAACCCAACTCAGTTCTGACACCATCTACCTGAAGATAGCATCAGTTCCCATATATGGGCTGTGAGTTCAGCTCCCAAGACTGCTTATCCCACATCAATTTTAGATGCCAGTCTCTAGCCTCAGGTTGATTTACCTGTGCTTGTGACCAGCCATCTATAAACTGTGGTTCTCATAATCCACTCCGTGGGTTAAATTCATTTTGCGGGGGGCAGGCTCACAGATCTCAGGGAAACACCTATTAACATGAATAGGTTTATTATAAAGGGTAAGACAAAGCATTCAGATGGAGAGATGAGAGGGGGAGGTATGGGAGATAGGGTAGGGAGCTCCCATGTCCTCTCCTGGTGCACCCACCTCCAGGAGCCTCTGGTACTCAGCTATCTGAATGCTCTCTGAGCTCTGTCCTTTGGGGGTTTTGTGGACACTTCATTGCATAGGCAATTGCTTGTAGATTGGGTGTCTATTTAGATTCTCCCTGGACTTTGTGCAGCATTCCTCCACTCAGGGTGTGGGGCAGGAGCTCTCTGGAATGAGGAGGGTCTTATGAGCTACTGTCTGACAAGAAGAGTCAGAGGTTTTCTCTATGGCCACCTCTGAGACAGAGAGGCAGGGGAAAATAAGGGGAGGGAGTTATGAGCCAGGACCTGTGGATGAAAACCAAGAAATACATATCATGTTATCACATCCAGGTAGTGTGCAAATCTGGCAGATATTTCATTGTAATGCAAATTAATGTTTAATTTACCTGATTTGTGTAGTTGAACTCCTAAGTGTGAATTTCTGGGAACTATGTATCAATGAAAACTATTCACATATTTGTGGGAGAAACCCTCCTCCTGAAATTTGCACATCTTTGAAATATTTTCTATTGTGATTGAAAAAAGATACCACTTTTCAATTGATAAATCACCTCCTTCTTTCATCAAAAAAACACTTTGCCTTTAGGAGCCTGTGGCCCAAGAGATAGACTGAACCTTCCCCAGGTGTGGCAGGACACTTTCATCTCTGCCAAGCCCAGTTTACTAGACCTCCAATTTAAACAATTGATCCAATGGCAATTGATTAAATTATCATTATTAGTGATAGCGATTGCTTTGGTGGACATTAAGTAAAACTGTTTATGTAGGAAGCCAGTTCAAGACAATCCAGTGGGGTAGAAACTATGATTATCCCTGTTTTAAAACAAGGAAATGAAGAAGTCAGATGATTTGTGCAAGGCACAGCTAGAAAACAGAAGAGGTAGTGCCAAACAGTGTTGTTTGACTCTGAACTCATTTTATGAAAATTTAAATGACTAGTGGAAACTCTGTTGCAGTTGGCAAAGTGAATGCTTGGAAGTTAACATTAATTGTTGTTAACTTTTGATTAGTAGCTTGAGGGTTGGTTCCTGGAAGAGTCTGGGGAATGATGTCAAGTTTACCTTGTCTTTTGGGTCAGAGTATGAAGGATCTTTTAGACTTTAGGTTCCACTTGGGGCAGAATGTTTTACAATACCCTAGAGGTAGGGGAGAAAGATGCCAAGAGAAAGAGGAGGAGGAGGAGGGGGAGGGGAGAAATACTCTTAATAACACCAACCAACCACTGACCCTTCTATATCTCTACATTCTTTTCCATCAATCCAGGGCATGATAGGGCCATTCTTAGTATTTCAGTCACATTAACTGAAAAAAAAAATTAAGGGTCAAAATACATTTCGAGGTCTGATCTCCTTTCGGTCATTCTGATTGCTGTAGTACACAGCTGATCTCTTTGATGCTCAGTCCTTTACCCTTCCTGGGCAGCTGCAATTGTCTAGCTATACCTCAGTTAGACGAGCACATGTTCACGAACCTCACATAATGAAAAGCCAAGAGATCTCAGCATTCGGATCCTTCTGGAGCCGGCCACGGTGGGCTTTCCCTTGCAAAACTGACTTCCTGGCTGGAGGGCAATGGAAAGCTGCCAGTGCATTCCCCATCCAAAGCTGGTGACATTGCCCTGCATGAACATTGTGTTTAGCCCAGAAATCCCTGGGTGCCTGGAGAGGTGTGAGAAATGGATTCTGAAAATGCTAATCTGGGGGAGGTCCATCCTGGCGTCCCCAGCAGCTCCCTGCTATGACTCACTCCACGTTGCTGGGTGGTTCGGGTGGTTCACATGCCGCCCGCCTGCCGGAACAGGAAGGCCCTTATTGTGCTCAATTGTTTTCCTGAATGCCTTTTCAACAACGGCAAAAGGAAACATTACTGTTTGGCTTCGTGCCATGGTGGCCGTTCGGTACTCACAGTGCTTAGAATGCGGAAGCTGGGCTCAGCCCAGACGTGCAGGACCCATGGCTGCAGTTAGTCTGTTGCAGATGACACGCTGCCTTCCACCAGACACGGTCCTGGTGATTTAGGACAAGGGAGCTCCCCACACTAGCAGCGACCCTGACCGGAGTTTGCCCATTTGTGTTTGGAGTCCAGTAACCCCTTGGGAAGCCTTGACACAACCCCTGACTGAGCCCTATGAATAAAATAGGAAAGACCCTGCCTGCCTGTGACCTCCTTGGATCTGATTGCTCCAGAGACTGGGAGGGTGGGGAAAGTGTGGCTGGGGAAAGGGGAGGAGAAAACCAGAAGGTGGATGTTGGGGGAATGGAATCAGCTGCCTAACTTCTGGGTGGAATGAAGGCATAATAAGCCCCACAGGACAGGGCTCCTGTGTTGGATGCCCCTGCCCCGTGCTGTCCTCTCCTGTGTTCAGGAACAAGCCTGAATTGTTCTTCCCCTCCAGACACCCTGGCCAGATGCTTTTCCTATCCCTGGGTTGCTGCCTTCCTTGGGAGGCTATTCCGCTGGGCTCAGAGGTTGAAAGTTATGCTGCAGTTTGTGGCCAAAAATGGGAACTGGGGGTGAGGTGGCAAGGGTGCTTCTCTCCTGAACTCACCGCAGCTCGAGTGGCCCTCACTGCATTCACGGAACCACGGTGATTGCCCTCCATGGCTTCCCGATCTTCTCCCGGCTTTCATTCCACAGGGGCTCAAGCTAAGGTCATGGAAAGAAGATAGAAAGGCCAGGGTGGCAGTCTATGCTGTTTCTTCTGACTGCTTGTCCCTGTCCCCTTCCTCCTTTCAGATTCTCCTGCCCCAGGGTGCTATGCACTTCTTTAGGGTGAGACCTGTAGTTCAATGGAGATTGTCTCATGCCAGGAGACACAGGTGACCCTTCCTAGCTCACCTGTTCTGAACACAGCTGGAAGCTGACTTCAGGTTGGGCTCACCCAGAACATCCTGCCGTCCTGCTGTGGGAGCTACTTTCAAATGCTCAAGGGTTTCTTTTGCTAGGTTTTGGTCAACATGTAATTGCAAAAGGCAAGTTGTCTAAAAGGATCTCCTGCTCAAAAGAGTTTGGGAGCCGGGCGTGGTGGCGCACGCCTGTAATCCAAGCGACTCGGGAGGCTGAGGCAGGAGGATCGCGAGTTCAAAGCCAGCCTCAGCAACTTAGCGAGGTCCTAAGCAACTCAGTGAGACCCTGTCTCTAAATAAAATACAAAATAGGGCTGGGGATGTGGCTCAGAGGCCAAGTGTCCCTGAGTTCAATCCCTGGTTCCACAAAAAAAAATAAAAGAGAGTTTGGGAAACTAGATTTAAAAGTAAGAAAAGCAAGCAGTTTCTTTGCTGTGGGACTTCTCAGACACAACCGAACATTTGTGCTTGGTGGCTTGGGGCTCAGGAGTGCAGGGTTGATGTGCTTTAGCTTGGTTAGGTGCTTATTTCTAGTTATGACTGAGAACAACGAACAGGTGATTTTTCTTCATCTGATAAAGCCTGGCTCAGAGGACACAGACGGATCAGGCAGGGCTAACAGCACAACCAGCTTTGTGACTGACCACGGGACCTTCAGTAGGGGTGAAGGAAAAGTCCAAGGTCTGGAGAGAGAAGTATTACGGCTCTCAGAGCCCTACGCGGGTACCAAGCATGCTGCTGGAGGCTGGGAGCAGCCACATCTGCACTTGATGCACTTGGTAGCAGGAAGAGGAGTCAGGCGGGAGAGCCATCATGATGGCTATTTCCAGCAGGTGAACAGCAGTGAAAGGTGAGGCTGTGTGTGGTCTTGCTACACCCGGTTTCCCTGGGAAAGGACCGAGCTCTCAAAATCTCCCAATTCTCTCCGGCCCATCAAAAAGCAAGTCAGCTAAGCACCACCAACAGCAAAACTCAAGCCACACTCCTCAATTCCGATATCACATCTGTACACTAAACGCATGGTCTGTGTGTTCTATGCAGATGGAATCATCTTGCTCCTTTCTCCAGGCCAGAGTGAAAACCCCATTGCAGGAGAGCACGCATAGAAGCCCCAGTCCTGGGAAAGAGGCAAAGGGGAAGCCTGGGACACACAGTCAATACTCAGTCTCACTAATGTTAAACCACCTCCACCTTTTTTTAGAAATATTTTTTTAAAGAGGACACAGAGACAAACCCACAGAAATACAATTTTCTCATACTTGACAAAGGATCCAAAAACATACAATGGAGAAAAGACAGCCTCGTCAACAAATTGTGCTGGGAAAACTGGAAATCCATATGCAGTAAAGTGAAACTAAACCCCTATCTCTCACCCTGCACAAAACTCAACTCAAAATGGATCAAGGACCCAGGAATTAGACCAGAGACCCTGCACCTAATAGAAGAAAAAGTAGGTCCAAATCTTCATCACATTGGTCTAGGACCAGACTTCCTTAACGTGACTCCCAAAGCACAAGAAACAAAAGCAGGAATCAATATTTGGGATAGATTCAAACTAAAAAGTTTTTTCGCAGCAAAGGAAACAATCAGCAATGTGAAGAGAGAGCCTTCAGAGTGGGAGATAATCTTTGCCACACACACACTTCAGATAGAGCACTAATATCCAGAATCTATAAATAACTCAAAAAACTTTACACCAAGAATACAAATAACCCAATCAATAAATGGGCTGAGGAAATGAATAGACACTTCACAGAAGAGATCTACAAGCAATCAACAGATACATGAAAAAATGTTCAACATCTCTAGTAATAAGAGAAATGCAAATCAAAACTACCCTAAGATATCATCTCACCCCAATTAGAATGTCTATTATCAAGAATACAAGCAACAATAGGTGTTGATGAGGATGTGGGGGAAAAGGTACACTCAAAAATTGCTGGTGGGGTTGCAAATTAGTGCAGCCACTCTGGAAAGCAGTATGGAGATTCCTTAGAAAACTCAGAATGGAACCACCATTTGACCCAGCTATCCCACTCCCTGGCCTATACCCAAAGGACTTAAAATCAGCATACTACAGTGATTCAACCACATTAATGTTTATAGCACCCAATTCACTATAGCTGGATTGTGGAATCAACCTAGATGCCCTTCAATAGATGAATGGATAAAGAAACTGTGGTATATATGCACAATGTAATATTATTCAGCCATAAAGAAGAATAAATTTATGACATTTGCAGGTAAATGGGTGGAATTGGACAAGATCATGTTAAGTGAAATAAGCCAATCCCAAAAAACCAAAGGCCCAAAGATTTCTCTTTTAAGTGGTTGATGAAACATGGCAGAGGTGGGGAGAGTGCGGGAAGAATGGAGGGGGATGGGTTGTATAGAGAAAAACGAGGGGTGGGGAGAGGGTGAGGAAGAAAAGATAATAGAATGGGACAAACATCTTTACCCAATGTATATGTATGAATATGCAAATTGTATGATTGTATGATTCTACTTTGTGTACAGCCAGAAAAACCATAGTTGTACTCCATTTGTGTACAATGAGCAAAACAAACAAACAAACAAAAAGGAACACCTCCAGTTCAAATCTTTTGGAAACAACCTTTCATGGACCCCAGTTAGGAAAATGCTTGTATATATAGATTTTCAATGGTCTTTATTCTCCTTATAAGACACAAAGGCTTCTTGATTACTGAAATAAAAAATAAGCAACAAATAACCATATGGAAACATGACTAGTAAATGGTACTAGTAATAGTAATATTATCTATCACTATCCCTCCCGAGCAACTTGAAGAATAAGTAGTGGATGGAGGGAGGAGGGGAGGGCCATTGCCAGTGGTATGATACCCAGGTTGTAGTTGTGTGTCTGGTGCATGATTGACATTCATGGAGAACAGCAACAAGGGAAGCAGGCTGTCTTTGGAGGAGAAAGGAAGATGGTGAGTTCCTTCTGACTTTAGGGATGTCCAAGTGGAAATCTCCACTGGGCAAGCAGATATGAGTGTGGAGTTGGGAAAGGTCAGGGCTGAAGGTGTGACTTTGGACTTGAAGCCATGAGTGTGAGTGAGATCTTCAGAGGAGGTAGCTGAGAGGGAGAGAGGCCCTGGCTGGGGCCACAGCAGGTGTGATAGCAATTAGGCAGGAAGGCCGTGCACTTGCAGATCTGCATGAGCCTGCTGGACCCATGAAGTAGCTGGACAGTGTGGATTCACATTAGCAGTTAAACTGGGCCTTGCTGTTTTCTTCTTTAAAAATAATGCCTTCCATTTGTGTACTGAAGTGAGATTTTTCAAAGTGCATTTTCAAAAGTTTTCATTTTTGAAAATTGCATTCTTAAACTAGTGAGGAAGTCCTGGAAGGTTATTATGAGCCCTGTTTTATTCTATTTTTATTTTTTGTTAATGTGTATTTTAAATCGATGCACATTAATTGTACATATTTATGGGTACAATGTGGTATTTCAATCATGTGTACAATGGGAAAGAATCAGATCAGGGTAACTGGCATTTCTATCACCTCATGCATATGTAATTTCTTTTTTTTGGGAACATTCAAAATCCTCTTTATTAGCTATTTTGAATTTTCGATTAATTGCTGTCAACCACAGTGACTCTACTGTGTATAGAACTCTGGAGGTCGCTTCTCCCCTACACCCTTGCCAGTGAGCCCTGTTCTAATGAGAGGGATGCTGAAGTTCATCTGCGAGACTCTGGGTGAGAAAAAAAGATGAGAGTTCAGTTTTACTGGACACGAGTATGTTCTTAGCTCTTTATTTTTGTTTCAATTTTTACTTTGGTGTTGCTGGGGTGGAACCTAGGGCCTCATGCATGGTAGGCAAGTGCTCTGCCACTGAGCTGGAGTCCTGGTATTTTTTATTTTATTTTGAGACATGGTCTCCTTAAATTGCCTGTTCTGATCTTGAATTTGACCATCCTCTTGCCTCAGCCTCCAGAGTAGCTGGAATTACAGACATACACCACTGCACCCGGTTCATAGATGTCTTTGTTTTTATTTGACTTCTGGCAAATCACATGGTGACTCTTGTCTTCCAAATGCACTTGTTTCACTCTCCTGCTGGATCGTAATGTCCTGGAGGCCAGGAATTGTGTCTTAGCTCTCCTCTAGCCTGCTGCCTTCATCCAGCCCCCGCTAAAGCATTTGATAAATGGGGGTGGGAGGTTTGAATTGATAGCAGCACAAAAGTATTCATGTTTTGAATGCATTCATCTGTAGTTCAGAGATTCCTTTCCTTCCTTCACATTAGGGTGACACCAAATAGGGGATTTTGTTTTAAACAGCATTAGGACAACAGCCAGAAGAGGTTGAGCCGTTCTGTAGGGAGTCTTTCTAGGGAAGTCAGCATGACCAGCTCAGCAAATATCTTCTGGATCACTGTGTACTTTTGCACAACCCCCTTTCCCCTTTCTTAATCATACACAACTTCATGGGAATTTACTTGAAATCAGATAAGGAAAACATGAAGAAGCAATCTTTTTCCATTTCTTCAGTTTTTAAAAAAATTATTTAAATTTATTTTTGCATTACATTTTGCACAATTTTGCATTTATTTCTCCTGATTCTCAATAATCCATGGATTCCTGATATTGTCCACTTTCTGCCCAGGGATATGGGAAATAAAGTCAGTCTATGAAGTACAGGGAAGACAGCAATAGCTTCCGCCTCTGTAGAGCTGGGCTGGGCTCTCTTGAAGTCTGTTTCTTTATTCAAGAGTGAGAGAAATACTCTCACCTTAATAGGGCTGGTAACAGAATTGAGATAAGACATGAAACTAATTCATATTGACTGATGGTATGTGCTTGATAAATGTTTATTTTATTTTCACTCCCTCTATTTTTAACTCTGACACATATTTATTGTGTAACCTTGGGAGAGATCTTTCAACACTTGGGCGTAATAGTCTGTCCCTGTCATTTACCACTTCTTACATTTTTTCATGAGCCAGTTCTGTCCCATGGCAATTCTAAACACCGCAAGGATAGAACAATGTATTTTATGTCCAATCACCTATTGTCATGCTCATCATCAGATAGGGGCTCAAAAACTTTTAAACTAACTTTTCTTAATTTTAGCTTCGTTGGGTGTCACATTGCATCTGCCTCCATGTAGCAATTTAATTATAAAATTTTCGACTCTTCAGATATTCATGACAGAGATGTACATGGTGTCGTTGTTACATCTATTGATTTACCCTACAATTTCCCTGTATACAATTATACAGTTTCCTTGAGTCTATATTCATTACTCTTTTATGGTTGTGTGGAGAATGCCCAGCATAATCAGCAAATTGGCAAAGTGTGAAGTCTATGCTGAAATGACAGTTGATCAGAAATAATATGACTATGTAATTTGTTGTTCAAAAGGGGCACATTTAAATGTAATAAGGGGAGCTCTTGATGATTATGATGGCTCAAAGGCAATCAACTGGGGGTGTCCAGGACTACCTAGTTTGCTCTGTTTATGGCAGTTGGCAACCAAGGTTGTCTCATCCTTGGGACGGCCACCCTAAGTCGACTCATTGGCATCATAGTGAAGTAATTCTGATGCCCTCTGCAGTATGCATTTCATGTTTGCATTTCTACACCACTGTATGAGTGTCTTAATAGGCACTGTGTTGACTAAATTAAGCATAATATATCGAAGAGAACTTCCTGAGTAAGAGAAGATTCCAGGTAGAGCAGAAGAGATGTTAAATCTCCTTTAATCATTCAGCTCACAATGTAATGAAGACCTTAGGTGTGGATCTGCTGATCTATTCCATCTGTCTTTTCTTGTTCTCCCAGATTCCATGATATCGCTCTAGTCCCTGGGCCATGTTATGCCACTTCTAAGGATTTTGTCTGAAAGGTAACATAATCAGTTTACTCCAGAAGGTTTTACTATAATTTTACTTTGTTGTGTTGGGACAGAAATTTCTTTGTGAATGGTTAGAAGATGCAGGAGTGAACTATCAGAGTTACCAATTCTTTACATTTTCAGAGATGTTTTTCCCTTGTTTTGTTAGAAGTCACCTCTCTGAGTACTTGAATGTCTTCAGTGAGAGGGTAATAACCTTTGAGGCCACAAGTTTATCTTTCAAGAATGGCAAATAAATCTACAAAAAATCTGAAATAAAGATGAACATATATGCTGATTCACTTATGAGACCATTGTCTGCTTTCCAGATGGAAATCAGATTTCCTCTGATCTGACTGAAGAGCCTAACCATCACTTATTATCATGTTTTAATTCTGTAAAATTTGTTCACTAGGGTATTAGAAAGAAGACATGAAGCATAAGAAGAAATTCAGGTTCAAATTTATACTCTGACTTCTGCTAGTATTCTCATTTGTAAAACTAATTCATTTGTGGATCAGGTGAGAAAACATGTGCCTAAATCTTATCTAGCCTAGGGTCAAATGTTAAGAAATCTAATTAGAATGTAAATGCCACGAGGGTGGCATTTTTTTTGGCAACCCTAGTATGCATGGTTGTGTGTTCAGTGAGATCCTTAAATGAATGCATGGTATTGACAAGATAATTGATCACTGGAGCATTTCTTCATGAGATCATTTAGCCTGGTATTCTATACATGTTGTACCTTCCCTCTTTCTTATTCTGAGCCCAGAAGTAAAAATATGAATGATGAATAGAATCAACACACTCTTCAAACTACACATTATTCAAGAACCTCGTGATTCTGTTTGTTTATTCCTCCCTCTCCCCAGCATCAGTTGCATAGACAGGTCACTATGACTCTCTGGTCTTCCTTATTGTGATCAGCAGCATCTGGGAACTTGTTAGACGTGAAGATTTGGGGGTCCCACACTGGATTTATTGAGTCAGGATCTGTGCTTTTAATAAGATCTGGGTGATTCAAACATACCTTCACATCTGACAGGTTCTGCTGCAACAATCCTTGATGGAAGGATTGGCTTGACGTCTTGTGGGAGCTCATAATTTCGTTGGGAAGACAAAAACATACACAGGTAGCCAGTGTGTTTGGATCTCAGTGTGGATCTCAGGCAACAAACCTTAATGTGCACACTATGATTTTATTTTCCCCATACCTCAACTTCTGTTTCCAGCTCCATATTGCTGGTGTGGTGGAAATTTGGAACTTCCTTACTTTTTCCTGTGCAATAAGAGCAAGGTGTTGGAATGAAGGGACTTTCAGTTCATTTGTTGGTGTGTCCATCAGGAGTCCCCTGAGACCTCTCTGCACTGTCTAGTCTTTGGTTGGCTGCAGATGCAATAGTCTTAATCTGTCTTCATGGGCCCCTTGGAGTCTAGTAAGAGAGTCTGTAAGCTTGGTGTCATGGCAGGACACAGGGGTCTAGTCTTCCCAGGACCCAGCTGCCCTGGACATAGCTGACGAGGCTCTGCACAAGAAGTAGAACAGGTGAGGAGGGTGTGTGTGTCCATGTGAGTCTGTGTCTACCTGTATGTGGGTGCCCATGAGTGTATGTGTATCTATGCCTTTTTTCTATGTGTCCCTGTGTGTGTATTTGTGTCTATGTGGGTCTGTGTCTCTGTGTTTATTTGTGTATGTGTATCTGGTGTGTTTGTGTATGCCCTCTGCATATATGTGTCCATGTGTGTTTGTAATTGTGTGTCTGGATGTGTGTTTACCTGTGTATGAGTGAGTGTGTGTGTGTGTGTGTGTGTGTTTATGTAGAGGAGTAGTTCTTCCTGAGACCCAATCAAGGCATTGTTCTTGGTATTCTCTTTCGTTGTATTTCTTCAGCTCAGGAAAACTTTCTCCATCTTTGTAAAAGTCCCTTGCTCTTCTGATCTGTTACCTTTTCCTTCGGGTCAACCCTCTACAGTGATGTCTGCCTTAGAGCACTAACATTGTCTCTTAATGAGATGAAGTTCTCGGAACCACAAAGTCTGGAAGATTCTGACACAACAATCCCCAAGGGCAAAGGATATTGGACTTTGGGGCACAAACAGAAATTACCGTGAGGTAACACTATACTGTCTCAAAACATTTCACTACAGGAAAGAAAGAACAAATAAAGACTGGTTACAAGGTGAGTCATAAACTGGGACCTGACTGTGTGGGAGCTGGGGCACAGTCCCAGGAGGCACCATCTTGAACCAGTGCGGACCGAGTGCTTCCCTGGGCTAATGAGGGCCCTGCTAGCCCAGCCCTCTGCTAGCCTCCAGGATGAATGCAAAGATGCAGTGCTTCTGTGAGGGGGCCAACACAGGCTCCAACCGTTCAGGGTTTACCTTGTCATCTCTGTGAGCTGCTGTCCAAACTGAGACTGGATTGCCCCAGCCAGAGCAAATCTTCTAAGAGCTGCGTGGCTGAGCCACTTTTGCGTATTTATGCTCCCGAGGCTGACAACATGAAGGTTATTTGGGTTTTCTGCTATATTCTATCCCCTTTACAATTCTTTTCTACTGGCAAACACCTGTAAGGGTGAAAGGCCTTAAGTAGGGAATTACATAATGTGCTGTCTAGCATATACACAGTCTTTGCTATTTAATGGGAAAATCCTGCCTTGACCTTTCAGTGCAGAGAAACTTTCCTTTGTCCCTTTGTCTGTCTCTCTCTGTCTACCTCTGCTATTTCACCTTGTAGGATTGTTGAATATTTTCTCAACTTGCTACCTCCCATTATGATGGAAAACTGGCCCCTGCAGTAAAGACCCAGGCTTAGGTCTCATTAAGGCTGTGCTCCAACTGGACTGCTATGCAAATAACCAGCCCCTCTGTCCTCCTTCAACCTTTGAGGACACTGTGAGCAGAGTGTCTTCTTGCTAAAATAAGAAATCATTAACTTAAATGAGGAATGTGTTTCTGACCTGCCTGTATTTATAGGCCTGGGTTTGGATGTTGTGGTAATGAGATTTGGTCATAATAAGACATTTTAAATTGGTACCAGTATCATCAAACATATGAGTTGCTGTCAAATGGAGTCACTTTCCAGTTTTTAGAGCACTTCTGTCGATGTATCTGTTTGTTTATTTCTATTTGTTAATTCACTCACTGAAATGTACTGCCATTGATATGGCAGATTTTTTTCCTGTTATATAAATGCAAAGATTGTGACTCAGTGATTTGCCCAAGGTCATGTAAGTAGTAAACAGTAGCCCTAGGACTTCCGTCTAAGTCTTCTGATTCTAATACTTTTTATGAACAAGGTTCACTAGAGTGACATGATTTTATTTCTTCAAGTAAGTTTTTATTGGATGACATGTGTAAGTGGGCTAGCACAGTGTGCTGCTTTTGACAGACTTACTGTCCATAAAATTTTCATAGATCGGCTCCTAAGGTGGCTGGTGTGTATACCTGTTGGTTTTGCCCTCTCAGCATGCAGCCTGTCACTTCCGATACTTAAACATTGATTGTCCTCTGGGACCAAATTTTCCTTGTTGTGTGTGGATTTGGTAGGACAGTGCTCTAGCCCTTTCTCCTGGCCGAGGGCTGAGCAGACTCTCCCAACTTATGTCCTGAGAATTTGAATCTCTAGTGGACTGCCTCAGGATGGAACATTTTGCCCATTCTCCATTGCATGGTCAATTCCCCAGAGACTATTCGTTTCTACTGTCTAGATATTTGGAGCTTTCTGGTCTTTATTGTTCCTACCTGTATGATCAGATTTTTCTTTGAGTCTATGCATGTGTACATACCTTTCCAATTAGTTCCTCCATGATTAATGGGATTTATTTTAGCTGTGTTTATGTAACATGGAGAGTGGATGGGTGGGTTCTTTGTCTCATGACTTCAAAGAATAAATTCCATGGACATAAGACTGAGAGCAAAATTGTAGGATTTATTAGAGTAATAGAAAGAAAGCAGAGCTCCAAGGGTAGGGGAGGGTCCCAAGAGAGGGTTGCCAATGGATGTGTATTGTCTAGGGGTATTTGTGGGTTTGATCTGTTCCTATAGTTGATTGGTGGGATAACATATAAATTTGAGATTCAGAAAGGGGTCAATCAACTCCATTTTGTATTCTTCAGCACATATGGAGAAAATTGATTTCTAAGCCTTTTTTTTTTTTTCTAAGCCTTTATTAATGCAAGGATAAGATGAGTGTTTGTAGGTGAAAGAAATCCTTTTTAGAGAACTTTTTCTGGTTGGTCATTGCTAAGGACTGTAAAGGAAGTGTTCTTGTGGCTAGGACCAATATGGGTCAGAAGTTTGGTTTCCTAATCTCCTCTTTCTTCTCTGAGATCCTTTAATTGACTGCCTCTAGAGGATCTATCTTGTCTCATTTATACCCAGAATTCTTTTATATAGGAGTTATGAAAGAAAAGTAGAAAAGCGATTTTAATTTAATGGTGTAGTTTTAGTTCTTATCTGATATTTTCCCTTCCTTTACTCCCACTGAGGGAGTATACTTCCCACTCATGTTGGATTTGGTCGTATAACTTTCTTTGGATTCAGAATGGACCGAGAGAAATTCCCTAGCCCTTGATTTGGGTTTAGAATGCGATTTGCTTTGCTAATGGGGTGTTAACAGCTGGGACTCAACAGGGTCTTGGAATGCGCTTTTGTGCTGAGTTCTGGGCTCTTGCCCTTCTGCAGTTGCTATGAGAAGAGCATGACCAGATCAGGGCACTGGTTCTAGGAGGAGGATGAGAGGCACTGGGCCAGAGCCACCCAGCTGAGGTTCTCCAGCCTAGACCAGCAGAGCCCCCAGCCAACCACAGAAAATGTGAGCTAAATAAATAATTTTTGTCGTATACCACAGATTTTGTAGGTGTTTGTTGTGCAAGTCTTTTGTACCCAGTGCAAACCAACACAGAAATTTATGTTAATAAGTGGTGTGCTAGCTAAAACAAAAATTAAAAGATGTGGGACTGGGTAGTGGCTGTAGGTTGGTAAAACAGTGAAGGAACTGTCACAGAAACCCACAAAAGTGGAGGTCCACATTATGTAGCCATGAACAATTTGGTATGACTATCTTCCTGGTGAGGGGGAAGACAGACATGTAACCGATGAACTTGTAGGCCTAGCAAGATGGTTTCTAATAGAATGATGAAGTATTAGCTTCATTGAGCTACATATGATGGACCAAGAAAATAACTGATTGGTTTGCAAATAGAGTTGCAAGGGACTGTAGATAATCCAAATTTTGCTGGTTTAGGGAAAAACAAGTTTCTCAGACCATGCTTTCATTCAATAGAAGACACAGCCTGAGAGCATAGGTCAAGTTCAAGCATTCCAGCAAGACATGGCCTTTCATTATACCTTTGCTCCAAGCAAGGGTTGGGCTATAACAACTTTTGAAGAGTCATGAAAGGAATAAAACCCTGGTTGCTTTTCAGTTAGATAAAAGATACTGGAGAAAACTTAAGAACATCATCTTACTGCAGCCTGGTGGTCCACAGAGAGACAGATATGGAATGTTTCTCTCTACACAGGAAATTTCTAGAACAATAGTGCCTGAAAGTGCAATCCAGGGTCTTAATATCATAGGTGTGAATATTTGCCAACTAACATTATCACAATTAATTGCACTTTTCAAAATCCTAGAAAAATATCCAGATGATCCTAAGCCAAGGGATCGTCATTACCAAAGGAAAGCGTGCAGAAAGAGAAGAAGAAACAATCAAGAATGGTCTGGGGCACCATGACCTTAAAAGGCCAGAGAGGTGGAAGCAGCAAAGAGAACTGTGAAGGCATAAGTGGAGAAAAAGAGCTCAGAGAGCAAGGTGTCCCAGAAGCCAAGGAAGGCCAGGTATCAGGGAAAGGGTTGTTGACTGGCCAAATATTGCTGATTGACCAAGGAAGAGCAAATCTGGGAATTTATCATTTCTGATTTCATTTTTCTTATAATTTCTTTGTAACATAAAATAATATACTTCTCTTTTCTTTCCTCAAGTATATCAGTATTGATTTCTGTTCTCACAGATGCAAGATTTGTTTTATAACCACTTTTTAAAAACCTTTCTAGAGGTTGTTATTTCCAGTTCATGGTGACCTACGTAACTCACTCTTGTTTCTCTCTATGGTTTCCTTGAATTCAGGTGACGTTTCTTTGACTTCTCACTATGTAGGTGGAGGACATCTGCTTCCCGAATGTCAGTCAGCCTTTCTCTTCTGATGCTGATTTCTGTCAGTTCTATCTTTCTTTGTACGCCATTCAGGTTTTTAGCACTTACATTCTGTTCTGTAATGAAGCCTCCAATACTTTTCTATGTTTATAGGTTGATTATAAAAATAGAAAAACAATAAATATAAATTAATGATAAGTCCCTGTTGAACTAAGTATTGTGATTATTAATGCATTCATTAAAGAATCAGTTTATTTGGGAGAATAATTTAAAAAATGGTGCTTACCTTAAGTATTATGTTTATCATTAAGACACTTAAATGCATGTTTGTTTGCCCATATCTTCTGATGTAAGACTTGGAAACTTTTTCCTTGAATATGTCAATCACTGAAAGAGATTTGGAAGATTTGAGTCCAAATCTTTGAACAACTTTCTCTGAAGCAGGCGATGCTTGGAACAATATATTTTCCTTCACTATAATACCAGATTCCAGAATTAAATAATATTGTACAATAATTGACACTTTAAGTGACATGAAAGGATGGACTGTCTGAAAAGTTCTTTTGATGCTTAATTATTACATTCCTGAGTGAGCACTGTGTTAATATTATGAGAGTGGATTAAATAACAAGGCATATGTGAATAAAGCTATGGCTTTTATGCTGAAAAAAACTTTATTTCTTGAGATTAAGCAATGGCAAGCAATAATGAAAATGACAAATAATACTGAAGCAATAAAAAGCCAAATTATCTGCAGAATAACTGCACAGTTTATGTGTATATGGCAACTGTCTCTCTGTGTTAAATTTCTTTATTGGCTTTCCGATAAAACGTTCCTCTGTGGTAGTTTAAGTTCCTCCACTCCCAAGTCTCATCTTAAAGCTGAAAAACTGTTTAAACAAGTGCAGTTTTGTAGGGAGATTCCAGTTTGGTATCTTTCATGTTTTGAGTGCTTTCGAACATTTTCATCTAAAAGTGGTTTATTTTTCAACTCTGGGTTCAGTTATGATACCTGATAACGTTTTTTTAAAAAGTGCTTCTATTAGGACAGAAAATACAAATCCTTCTGGAGCCTTGTTCCATATAGGTGATAATTTGGTGTAACCAGGTTAGCCCTAGGCACTTTTTATGTACCAAGAAAAAAACAAAACAAAACAAAACAAAACCCCCAAAACAAACAAACAAAAACCACCTGTGTTCCCAATGGTCAGAAGTGTTTTTGGTAAACATTTTCTAATAGTTGCCTCTAGTCCTTTATTTTTTTTAAAAAGAAATAAAATGTCCCCAGTTCTTTTTAATAAAATTTTACACACACAAACTAAGAACAAAGGACTGTTTTGACATTGTAGAGTTCTAAGAAAGAGAGGCCCAGATTAAACAAATAGTAAGTGCCACTACATCTACGGCTCAAGAGGCAACAGTGCTTGGGTGATGTTTTCCAGGCAACCCCACAGCATAAATCTTTAATCCCACTGCCTTTCATGTGACATTTATATATAAAAACTGTTTATAGAGCAATGTAACCTTTTCTTGTGGTCATTCAGATTTATCAGGGCTGCCAAGGCCTGGGTCTTACGGTATAACCGCTCACAGTACGTCAGCAAATATTATCAACATATTTTGCTTTTGCTCTTTGTTTGGATTCTCACCAGAGCCAAATAAGGGACTGACGTCCCAGTTACACAACAAGGTCAATGGCAAGAAGACAGAACCTGACCGAGACGTACTTGCAGGCTCGTGCCTGTGCACCAGGCAGCAGACTATCTTTGCAGAAGTAGGACTTTCTCTTCACAGCATGCTTCAATTTTGAGTTCATAAAAATTTAAGAGAGGACAAATTCATCTCCACAAAATATCCAAGGGAGGAACAATTCACTCTTATTTAAATAACCAAAAACTGATCCAGAAATAAATTGGTTGCTGTATTAGAAAATAATCTGCTCAAGTTAGGGAGTAGAACATGTTTTAGAATTACAGATTTGGAAAAAGGCCATTGAGGATGATTTTCCCATTTATTGATTAAATTAGAAGAACAATTTATGGGAATGTTCTGTTAACTGTATGTGACTCTTGATTGAAAACCACTAAAACCCAACTCAAATTAGATTTTCTAAAAAGGGGGAATTGATTGACACAATCAATTGTCAGTGTGGGGGAGTCAAAAGGCTGAGTCTGACCTTGGACATAACTGGTCCCTTGGCCTTCTAGATGTACCTCCCCCATCTGGTTTCCCTCTCAACCTCTTCTAGGAGGTGGCACAATGGCCCCAGGAGTGCCAGAGGCAAGTGGCCTTTAAGGATCATTGTTACAGAGAAAAAGTAGCTGCAACCTGTGACAAGGGTCTGGGAACATTGTGGTTGGCTCAATTTGGGCAGAGGCTTTTTTCTGATCTAATGGTTGTGCCCAGAGAGGGGGACTTGGTTCTCTGGGTGTCTCAGTCTGGACCTTGACTGATCCTTCAGCAGGCACATGGTATCAATCCCAGATGTAGCTCATGGTCTATAGAATGGTGGAGGAGTCACTCCCCCAGGGAAGGGATGCTGGATGGGCCAGAGTGATACCTGCTGACAGCAGCTAGTCAGTGAAAGGGCTGCAAATGGAACTCAGGAATCCTAACTCCATGTTGACTTCTATTGGTTGGTTCTTAGTTTCTGTTGTCCACCTAACCAGTGTGTCTAATTCATGGAACAAAAACACCAGAGATGGAATACTTGTGTGTAAATGTATAAACATCATTTTACATGTCTGTACTTGCATTTGGGAATGTTAGGAATTAATAAAGGAGAGATGCTGATGCCTGGAAGGACCTGCCTCTTCATGAGGAAGTTAAAAAATGGACCATAGGCCCCAAAATAGAGAGTCGGTTCACTGTTAAGACATGCTGCTTCCTCAAGGTGGTTACCTTTGAATGACTATAAAATGTGTCAGTAACTGGGGCTTTAAGGCCATTGCTGATGAGCAAACTAAAAATGCACAATTGTGATAAGAAACCTGATGTCTAGATTTTTTTTGGTTTTAATTCAGTGCTAGCAATGGTACGTGGGGCCTCCTGCATACTAGGCAAACACTACCACTGAACTACATCCCCAATCCTGGAGTTTTCTCTGAACCATTTGAGTATCAAGGAGGAGAGGAATCATAAAACAAAACAAAACAAAACAAAACAAAAAAGCAAACACTGGTTTGTATTTTCATGAGACAAAAAGATGTCTCTTGAAGTTGTTTTGGGGTTGTTTTGCTGATGGTCCCAGGTGGAATGAAGAGATTTAGCAAGTAAAATTTAACAGGTGGAAACTCTTTATTTAGCATTATGGAAATTTGCAACACTTCAAATGGTTCTGTTATTACTGGCTTAATTTTTATTTAATCAAATCTCTACTTAAATGTCCTCATCTTTCAATTGAGTACAATGATAACTAAGACAGCAATGAGAAAATTTGTACTACAAGGTATTAAAGAGTTAATAAATGAACACATCTCATTTGAGCATGTCACCTGCACATAGCAATCTGTGGGAAGGAATAGAAGAGAGAGAAGATGTCTTGTCTTTCATATCAAGTATCAATAGACTTTTAATGTATTTGCTTTTGCCTAGCATAGTGGTCCAAAAACTGTTGTGCAAACTTTAGAGGGTTTGTTAAAACCCAAATGGATGGGCCATACCTCCAGAATTTCTAATTCAGTTGAGCTGTGGGAGCCTGCTAATTTGCATTTCTAGCAAGTTTCCAAAAATTGATGCTACTCATCTGGAGCTGCATTTGGAGAATAACTACTCGAGACAGACCCCAAAACTAAGCTCTGGGTGAGTAATTATGACCCATGATTTAACCAGGAGGTAGTCTGAGTCTGGCTTGGGGCCATTAGTAGCCAGAGTTTCTAGCAGGTCATATTTGATTGAAATTAGAAATCAACAGTAAGAAAGCTTATAGAAACAACAAACACATAGAGATTGAACAATACTCTTTTAAATTACAAAGAATTGTAGAAGAAATGAGAGGAGAAATTGAAAAGAATTCCTGGAATCAATTGAGAACAGTGATATAACATGTTAAAATCTCTCAGACACTATGAGAAAATGGAAAGTTTATAGCATTAAATGCCCATATTTAAAAAAACCAAAATCATGAAATAACAAAGATAGAAATATCCCAAATAAGCAATCTAATGCTTTATCTAAAGGCCTTAGAAAAGCAGGAACAAACTAATTCCAAAACCAGTAGAAGATAGGAGATAATTGAGATCAGAGACAAAATTAATGAATAGAGAATAAAAAAGTATAATGATCAATGCAACAAAGAGTTGGTTCTTTTAAAAGATAAATAAGATTGATAAATCCCTAGCCCAAGTAACTAAAAAATGACAGAGAGGATGCAAATTAATAAAATTATGGATGAAGAAGATATCACCACAGTCATTTCTAAAATTCAGAGGATCATTAGGGACTATTTTGAAAATTTTCGTATTTCAATAAAAAATTTTCTAGTTACATATACTTACCTGAATTGAACCAACAGGACATATAAAACTAAACAGACCAATATGAAACAATGAGATTGAAGCAATAATAAAAAGTCTTTCAACAAAGAAAAACCTAGAACCAGATGGATTTTCACCTGAGTTCTACCAGAGCTTCAAAGAACTAACACCAATTATCCTTGAATTATTCCATAAAATAGAAGGGAGGGAACTCCCAAATTCATTTTATGAAGCCAGTGTTACCCTGAAACCAAAACCAGACAAAGACACACCAAGTAAAGAAAACTAGAGACCAACATCCCTGATGACTACAGATACAAAAATTCTCAATATATCAGTGAACTGCATTCAAAAACATATTATGAAGATTGTACACTATGATCAAGTTATATTCATCTCAGAAATGCAAATCTGGTTCAGTATATGTAAATCAATAAATGCCATTCATCACATAAATAAAATCAAGGACAAAAATTACACAATCATCTCAATAATTGCAGAAAAAGGCTTTGACAAAAATCCAGCACCCATTCATGTTAAAAACACTGAAGAAACTAGCAGTAGAAGAAATTTACCTCAAGATCATAAAGACTATATAGGATAAACACAAAACCAGCATCATACTGAACTGAGAAAAACTGAAATCATTTCCTATAAAATCAACAATGCAAAGGTTTCCACTTTCACCACTCCTATTCAATATAGTTCTTGAAAATTATCCAGAGCAGTCAGGCAAGAGAAGGAAATTTAAAGGGATACAAGTAGGTAAGGAAGAAATCAAATGATCTCAGTTTGCTGATGACATTCTATACCTAGAGGACCAAAAAAACTCTCCTGGAAGACTTCTAAAACTGAAAACAAATTTAGCAAAGTAGTTGGGTACAAGATCAACATATAAAATCCAATAGCTTTCTTAAACTCCAATAATAAATCTGCAGAGAAAGAAAGCAAGAAAATGACTCTATTCACAATAACCCCCCAAACAAAAACAGACCACAACTTGACCAAAAACCCCCTACAAAAACTTTGGAATAGATTCAGTTAAGGAACTGAAAGATCACTACAATTAAAATTATAAAAATCTGAAGAAAGAAATTGAAGAAGAAGGAAAGACCTACCATGTTCATGGATAGGTAGAATTAATATTCCCAAAAGGACATATTACCAAAAGTAATCTACGTATTCAATGAAATCCCCATCAAAATAACGATGACATTCTTCATAGAATTAGAAAAAATAGTCCTAAAATTCATAAGGAAAAATAAAAGACTCAAAATAGCCAAAGCAATCCTGAGCATGAAGTGATGCTGGAGGCACCACAATACATGACCTCAAATGATCCTACAGGAGTATACAAAAACAGATTGGTATTGGCATAACACTGATATGAAGGCCAATGGAACAAACTAGAAGATACAGAGACAAATTCACATAAATATAGTCATCTGATCCTTGACAAAGTTGTCGAAAGCACACATTAGTGAAAAAATAGCCTTTTTAATATAAAATGGGGCTGGGAAAACTGAATATCTACATGTAGAAGAATGAAACAAGATCTATACCTCTCACCTTGCACAAAAATCAACTCAAAGTGAATGGAAGACCTAGCAATTAAATCAGTGAAAGTGCTTGAAGAAAACATAGGAGCAGCACTCTAACACATTGGTACAGGCACCAACTTTCTTAATAAATTTCCTAGAACTTAAGAAATAAAACCAAGGATCAACAAGTGGGATGAAATCATGTTTAAAAACTTCTGTATGGTAAAGGAAACAACTAAAAATGTGAATGGAGAACCTGAAGAGAGATCCTACAGGATAAGAAAAAGTCTTTGCCAGCGACTGTCCTGATAGGGGATTAATAATCAGAACAAACAAGGAACTCAGAACACTTAACACCAACCAACCAACAAATGAAGAAACAATTAAAAAAAATAACCTACTTAGTAAATGGGCAAAAGATGTAAAGAGACATTTCTCAAAAGAGAAAATATAAAGTATCAACAAAAATGTTAACAAGAAAAAATGTTCAACATCATTAGCAAACAAGGAGATGTAAATCAAAATTACTTTGAGATTTCTTCTTACCCCAATCAGAATGGCATTCATCAGGAAAGAAAATAGTGATGATTTCTGGCAAGGATGTGGGGAAAAGGTACACAAACATTATTAGTGGGACTGTAAATTAATACACCACGTTGGAAATCAGTACGGAGATTCCTGAATGACTAGGAATGGAACCACCATCTGACCCAGCTATACCTCTGCTTGGTTTTATCCAAAAGGACTAAAATCAGCATATAATAGTGATACATGCATACCAGCATTTATAGGAGCACAATCCACAATAGCCAAGTTATTGCTAAGTCTCAGTGCTCATCAATAGACAAATAAAGAATATGTGGTAAATAGCAAACTGGAGTTTTACTCAGCCATAAAGAAGAATGAAATTATGTGATTTGCTGGTAAATGGATGGAACTAGAGAATATCTCGCTACGTGAACTCAGAAAGTCAAGGGTTGAATGTTTTCTCTAGCAGGAGGAATCTAGAGGAAAAAAGGGAATTGAAAAAAGGGGTCTCATGAAAATCGAAGAAAGATCAACAGAGAAGAGGTGGAGGACCAAGGGAGAGGGAAGAGGGAGGAAGAAAGGGAAATGGGGAGATGAAATGAGGAGATGAAATTAACCAAGTTATGCTGCATGCATATATGAATCTATCATAATGCATTACAGTTTTATGTATAATTATAATGCACCAATTTAAAGAAAAATAAATAGAAGGAAGACCAATAGAGTAAAAGAAGGGAATCAATAGAGGGATCAATAGAGTAGAAGAGGAAGCCTTGAGGATTGAAATAGAGGAAACTCTGTTTTATGCATTCATGAATCTGTCAAAATGAACTCCACTCTTATGTACAATTATAATGCACTGATAAATATTTTTAAAATTACAACTTGCTCAAGAATTATCTTGGGAAAAGTAGATTCCCAGGCCCAACCCTGAGACTCTGATTCACAAGGGCTTGGACCCGCTTAGGAATCTGCATTTTAAAACTATTGTTTCCTCTGCTTTTCCCACCCTCCCACACTCTGCTAGCGATGTTTAATGCAGATGGTTCAAAACCCACACTTGGAAAACATTGTCAGGAGAAAAATAGTCTATTTCAAATTACTGCTAGGCTTTCGCTCCTTCAATGTGCATGTCAGTAACTCCATGTCTGATGGGAGAATGGAATTGCTTTCCACATTTCTTCTCTGACTTGATTAATGATCGGTTTCCAAAATGTGCCTTGTGACTGTCCTCAGAGTCTGGCTGGCTGGCTCGGGAGCAAAATCTGAGTTCCAAAGTTTGCACTTTGGAAATGTGAGGATGCCAGAACAAGGGAGCAGAGTGACAGGCGGGACTGAGGCCGTGCCTTGGTCTGTGGACCTCTCCCAGGGCAGCTCAGAGGGCTGGACACAGTGAAGCGCCCACCTACCTGCTTCCCACCAGCAGCTCAATCACAGGCATTTTTGTTACAAATCTAAATATGAGACCACGAGTAGAACGTGAATTTTTACCCCTTGAAATCAAAGACAAATAAAGAAATAACATTAATGCTAGGTCATTTCCAACAGTACCTGCCAAAAGGGGATTTAAATAAAACAGAGGAATTTTTTTTTTAAAGTTATAAAATATGCTTAAGAAAGGAAATGTAGTCTGTAAGAACTTTCTGGCTGGTAGGCTGGTTTAGGCTCAGAGATCTGGAATTTACCATCTAAAAAATCATTTTATGCCTCTGTGGCTTACATTCTTATCTGTGAAACTGGGCACAAAAGATGTATATCCACTAAGTTACTCACAGGAATCTTACATTACCTCCTGAAAAAAATGACTTTTGTGTCTAAGAAATGCCTGCTTTTGCAAAATGAAACATTTGTTGTGGTCCTATTATGCAAAAGAGAATTGACCCCCTAATTATATCCTGCTAATTATCCCTTCAGCCAGAAAGAAAGAGGGAGAGACACTTTCTTTGGTAAACCATTAAAAACCACAATAAATAGCAGCACCTGACTGAAAAAGAAAAAGGGATTTCCCAGAAGCCACAGGGAGCCTAAATAAAGAACGAAATTCTCCGCAGATTGCAGTGATTTATTCTCTGACAATTCACCTAGAGACATTTTTCTCCAATGACGGAAATCCTGGCGAGGAAGAGTCTTGAATGACATATTAGGCAGAAGATGCCTTGGAAGGCCCTCTTAGTTCCTCTTTGGGATCCAACTTGGGGACAGACTTAGAAACCAGGGAACCTTTGGCTGGCTCCTCATCAAGGAGACAGAGCTCCCATCCCATCTAGCATGTCGTTTGGCTTTGCCCAAAATAAAGCAGCTGCTTGGGAATGGATTGGAACCCATTCCCACGGGAGACACCCGTGTTTTCGGTGGGTCTTCTTCAGCTGAATCTGACGTGTCAGGCCGAGGACGTATGTGGGCGCCCTTCCAGAAAGAACTGCACATTTATTTTCCTCCCATTTAATGTTTGAACATGATCACAGTCACCAGATGGGTCAGAGCAACAATGACAGCATGGTATAAATCTTCAGAGGATTTATCAATCTGATTGAATTGAGAAGATAAAGTGGATTTTGCTAGAAATCCAATAAACTCTCTCCACCTCAAAGAATAATAAGGGTTTGTGCCAATTTTCTCCTTTATTACCATCTCTGCTCTTTCTCTTTTTGTACTCTTTTCTGTTTCACTTCCTTCATATTAGAAGACTCCTTTTATTCTCTGAAGATGTTAGGTGAGTCTCAGTTCTTGTAGCCTCATTAGTTGAAGAAATTGGCTTTGAACTGGACAGACCAGTGTTGGAGAATAGGGGCCCTTCCCCCACCTCACTGTATGGTCCTCAAACTTCAGTTTCCTAGAATAAAAACAAGCCTAAGCTTTCCAGTGGTTGGGAGAGTTGGACTGTGGATATGAACCACTTAGTGTGATTTCTGCCCAATGCAGAGAGCTAATATGGTTCTGGACACCCAGGGTTGGATCTGTTGGCCAGGGTTTCTCACCCAGAGGAGTGAGATGCTCTTTACCAATGGCGCTTAATTGTTCCATAGAATGCAATCTGTATTCTCTGTTCTCTGACTCTGAGTGTAGGAATGTTAAAGCTATGCCTGCTCTTTTTTTTTCCCTCAGCATTAAAATATTCAATTTTCTATTGCCTTCCACTCAGAAAATTGCAAGTCATAGCTCAACACACAGTGATAGGCAAAATCAAATTCCAGTACTCTGTTTTGCTTAAAGGTGCTGCTTCAGCTATCTGTATTTTAAAAAATAAATGGCCATGTCTACCAGATGGTTTCTGCTGGAACTTAGTACAGCTCCTTGTCAACCTCACCCACAGTAACTCAGCAGGTGGAGATTTGCAAGGTTAACCTACCAAAGCCTTCCGAGGTTAAAATGTCTTCCTTTAGGCTATTGAATCAAACAGTTTGCTAAGATGAAAGATTTTAATTAGGTCACTGTGCTTGATGCTTATTTTTAACTAGAAAAATTGCACATCATGATATATAAGCAATAGAGCAAGATTTAAAAATTCAGTGACAAGCAGGCTTGTTTTCATGGTCACATTTTAAGATCTAACATTTAAGGAATAAAAGCTTTTTTTTTTTTTTTTTTTGTATTGGGGATTGAATCCAGGGGTGCTTTTCCACTGAGCTATATTCCCAGCCTTTTTAAATTTTTTTTTTTATTTTGAGACAGGGTCTTGCAAAATTACTGAGGGTCTCACTAAGTTTCTGAGACGGACCTCAAACTTGTGATCCTCTTGTCTCAGCCTCCTGAGTCACTGGTATTACAGGTGTGTGCCACCATGCCCAGATAAGGAACAAAACCTCTTTTTGCAGGGGACATTTGAGTTGAGCCATGTGAAGACGAAGATACCAGTCATGCAAGGATTGGAGAAGAACTTTCCAGACAAAGTCATTGGAAGTGCAGATACTCTGAGATGGGAATGGATTGTAGATTAAGGGACAGGAAGAAGGCAGTGTGATTGGGATGTGGGGAGAAGTACTGGGTGATGGGGTCTTCCGTCCAGACACGGGAACAGGTAGGATCCTGCAAGTTCGTGCAGTGAGGTCGGATGCTAGAGGATATATTCAGGCAGGGAGAGAAAGGACTGCTCCAGCAGAGTGGGTTGGGGAGTGTCGGGTACAAGAGCAGGGAGACCCATCAGGAGGCTGCTGGGATTGCACGGTGGGAGGGAACTGGCCGGCAAGGACATGGGGGGCAGCGAGCAGATTCAGGAGAAGGGCGTTCTAAGTAGCTTTTGAGTAGAGTGCTTTGGACTGGCTGTTGGGAGCAGAAGTCAGGAAGGAAAGAGGGAGGTCAGGGATGGCTTCTGAGTTTTTAGTTTGTCCAAATTGTGGGGAATGGGGACAGTGAAGGCAGAGCAGGAAAGCGCAGATTTGGGGCTGGAAAGCACAGGTGCTGCTCTGGCTGTGTTCATCCCACCCCATGGAGGTCTCTGGAGTGTCGTATGAATAAATGCCACATAATTAGTTGAAGGACAACTTCCTCTGATATGAACGTCACACTCATTAAAAATCAAATTACGCCGGGCGCGGTGGCGCACGCCTGTAATCCAAGTGACTTGGAAGGCTGAGTCAGGAGGATCGCAAGTTCAAAGCCAGCCTCAGCAACTTAGCAAGGCCCTAAGCCACTCAGTGAGACCCTGTCTCTAAATAAAATACAAAATAGGGCTGGGGATGTGACTCAGTGGCCAAGTGTCCCTGAGTTCAATCCCTGGTTCCAAAAATAAATAAATAAATAAAAAAAAATAAAAATCAAATTACTGAATATCATGCACAAAGAGAAACCTGACTTATGGAGAAAAGAGTGTAACCCAGGAGCATTTTGCCCTGCCTTTCCCTTCTTTCCAAGTCTCTCAGCTCCTCCCTTTGGGTGCCTCCCACTCTGCTGTGCCTCCTTGCAGCCAATGTACTCTCTTCTCTTCCCTACCATTCTGTCCAGTCCGTGGCGTTTGACAAAGCTGGTGAGCACCGAGTGTCACCAATGTGCACTGAGGCCCCAGGTCTCCACCATGGTCAATCTTGCTACTAGACCATGGTTTGGGGGTGGGGAGCCGGAGCTGAAGGCATACATGAGCTTTAGTTTGGTTCTGCTTTGGGCTTTTGCCCTGTTCATGGCATGGAGCTGCATCCTGGCCTCTATTTGGTATGGCTGTGAATCCTCAATTCCTTCCTTGTTAACCCGGCCAGATTCTCAGGCCCTCAAGGCAGGAAGCCTGCTGGCTCTTGCCAGTTCCTCTTCTTGCCTGGATTCTGTCCTCTCCATATACCTTTGAGCCTAGGCCTGCCATGAGCTCTTTACCAGCACATACTCTGGCCATTTTCCTGAATGGCTAAATATTACCTTCCTCTAGGTCCCTGTTTTCAAGCTCTCTAGCCTGTCAAGAAAGTCCATGGTCCCTCCCTGGACCTCCCCAGTGGTAGCTGTTTGTGGTGTTTCCATCTGCTGCCTGTCATTGTTCAATCAGGACCTTCTGTCTGCTAAACCATCATTGCCACTGAATTCTGTCCCAACCCCTTCCCCCATTCATGTGTCACCTTGGGGAATGGAGCTGATTCATCTTCCAGTCACCTTCAGCCATCCAAACCCATAGCCATCATCCTTCAAACTGGCCAAGTTGTTAGATACAACAGGAATAATCAAATGAAATGTGTGAAGGAGAGAATAAGATATCCCGTTGCTGGAAAGAAAAGCAGCAGGCTCTGGTTATATGACTCCAGAGGGACTTGGTTATCAAGCACGTTGCTCCTGTGTTTGTGTGTGTGTGTGTGTGTGTGTGTGTGTGCATGTGTGCACACTTACAATCTGCAAATATTTTCAAGAGAAAAACTCAATTTTTGTCCACACTCTCACAGGTCAATGAATATTAAATTCTTACTAAAGAGGCAAGCATGTGCTAAATACAAGGGAGAACAGTTTCCATCCACTCATTTTCCTAGTACAGGTGACCCCCTACTATGTGCTGCCAGGCACTCCCTGGCTCAGGACTCATTCTTGAATATCTTTGCCCATGACAAAGTTTGGAGGGTCCCTATCTTCTAGGAACTCAGAGAGAGGGACAAAATAGTTGAGAAGCTCCAGATATTAGAAAGATACGGTGACTCTTCCCCACCCTCTGTACACTTGGACTTCAACAACACTGAGCTTCAGCATAGGTGCATTGAACTCCAACAAAGCACTTGTTTTTTCCTGTAGTACTTGAATGATTTTGCTAAAATTATATATCCATGATCAAAATATCTCTATGTATTTCTCTTTATTTGTTCTTTTTGTTGCCTCTCTCTTGCAAAGGACTCAGGTAATTTTCCTGGCTGGTAATTCAGCCTATGGTTCATGGAAGCAATGGATAATATTCAGATTTGAACGAATAACTACAACAGGGAGACACCTTATAACAGAAGTGTGTTCAGCATGCCAGGGATGTAAACAGGGCTCTCTCTCACTGCCCCCTTCTTTGTGGCCTTTACATTCATATTCAGGGGAAATTATTTCCAGATTCAGGGCAAACTGGAATGTGCATAAATCACAGCTCTCTCTCACACAAAGGTAACATATGGCCACTTCAGTTTTTGTACGAGATGAAAAGAACAGGGACTCTGAAATATCCGCCTGTCTTTTGAAGTTTTGTAGGTCTTGTTATTGCAACCCTAAGGTGTAAAATGTTTGTCCTATGTCTGAAATTAAGAATCAGGCTAGCTGCTAAATTCAAAAGCTTCCTTTATACACTGATTTTTTTTTTCCTCCTAAGTTTTAGCTTACACAACTTGTTCAAAGGATAGCATCAAAGGATTATTTTATCAGTTAGTTTAGGATAATAGACCAGGGTTGAACTCTACTCAGTAAAGGGAAACTTTTCAGACTTGGAGTTAAAGTTCAATCTGTTATTCTTGGCAAATGGCCCAAAAGGGAAATAGAATTCATGGAAGAGACTTGTTTGCTGGACAGCTATGTGATCTGGCAGTTGCCATGAAGAGGTCATAGAAGGAAATGATCACATGAATGTTCACGCACCACTGACACATGGAAATATTTCACTTCCCTTGCAAATCTCTTTCTTCAAATGGTTTCTTAGTGCTCCTTCAAAATAGCAAGATCTCACTCACTGTGAGGGAAGAAGCAATGTCTCCATGTGGATTCGGTCCTGGTGGTCATTAGCTTATGGGGATCAGTGATGGATTTCCATTGGGTCTCATGTTTCTGCTTCCTGTGGAAGGTGATTTCTTGGCACTCAGGGCAGATCGATCATGATTTTTCCCTCTCTGATGTCCAAAGATAAGAAAGAAGGACTGTCAGGAGTCGCTTGTAAAATGATCTGAGAACAGTGGTTAGCTCCGGGTGTTCCAGGATGCTCACCTGGGCCTCATAAACTTGAAGGTGGCCTTTCTTCCTATGCAAAATGATATTCTCATAATCTAGGTTTCAGAGGAGAGGGTGGGAGGAGGGGTGGTAGGAGAGGGAGGGAGAGGAAAGAAAAGAGGGTCATGGGGGTATAAGCCTATGTAAAAGACAGACCTGATTCTGCTTGAGTGCCCAAGGGTGGTGCCTGTGGCTGCTGAAAGGGGGTCCTCCATGCACACAACTCCTTGTCCTGAGAACAAACAGGGATTCTGCTCCTCCAGTGGGGCCCAGCCAGGCTGTGCCTGGGGACAGCATGCTGGGGAGTGGAGGTTGGCCATCATTTGCCGATCAACACCATGACTAACCCCAAGGTCTCTCCATGTCCAGTCATCTTGTCTGGGCTTCTCAGACCTCTTGGGGATTTGTGTCTACCTCTATTGCACCTGGAGAAATGTCTCAGGGTCTGATCAGACCCTCCAACACATGTTCTTCCAAATCTATGACTTAGGTCCAGCCCACATTCCAGAGGCAGCTTCCCACTGTTACTACTTTATCACTCTGCTGGGCTTGTGGAGGACATTGACAGTGGCGGAGCAAATGCAAATCTATCAAGAGATGATAAAACCCATCCATGGGTAAAAGATTAAAAAAATATTAATTGGGCTCTAATCCCAGAGACTGGGGAGGTTGAGGCAGGAGGATTACAAATTTGAGGGCAGCCTCAGCAACTTAGCAAGACCCTGTCTCAAAATGAAAAACAAAAAGGGATAAGGATGTAACTCGGTGGCAGAGCACTCCTGGGTTCAATTCCCAACATCACAAAACAAACAAACAAACAAATAAACAAATTGAAAGATAACAAATGTGGCTGAAATCCATTGCTCTAACGTATAATGATGGTAAAAGCCAGCACTCATGCTGAGCACTGTTTTGAGAATTTCTCTTGCATTAATTCATTTAATCCTTGGAATAGTTCTGTGTGTTTTGTCTGAAGCACAGAGATGTTAAGCATTGAGGCTGAGGTCACGCCGTTGGTAAGTCCAGCCCTGGATTTGAGCGGAAGCAGCCTTGCTTCAGAGTCTATATACTTAAGCATGACTAGACATGGGGATAACACATACGGTTCTAAGCAAGAAACCACGTGACAGGCAACAGCAAGGACTTCAAGTTAGAGGGCTCTGTTTCTGAACAAGCCACATTACTAACTTGAGCCTCAATATCTGCATTAGAAAGTGGAGATAATGTGCCAGCTCACAAAGCCTGTGTTCAAAGAATAGTGTTTCCTTCTTTCCTTCTGTTTACCCAGGTCCTCGTCCATCAGATTCCGGTACACTGTTGCATGGAAGAGACAATATTATTCATGTCTGCTATTAGGTGACTCCTTCATTTATTAAAAAATTTGAATGCTGTGGCAGGCAGAATAATGCCCCCAGATGTCCACGCCCTAACCCACAGGCCCTGGAAGATATTAGCATTGAGTCCTACGCAGCCATGGCAGAGGGACTTGCAGGTTACCTTAAAACAGGGAGATTATCCCGGAGCATCCTGGCCCTTTAATATGATCACATGGACCCTTAAGAGTGGAAGAGGGGGCCAGAAGGGTCAGAAATGCGGTGGTAGAAGAGGCAAGAGAGGGACAAATCTCGAGAGTCATTCAACACATTGCTACTGGCTGAGAAGATAAAGGGGACCTTGAGCCAGGGAGAGCAGGTGGCCTCTTGAAGCTGAGAACAGCCCACGACTTACATCCAGCAAACAGACCTCAGTCTTTCATTCACAAGGAACTGCAATTGGCCAACAACCTGGGTAAACTTGAATGTGGACTGTTCCCTTGGCCTCCCTAGAGGAGCACAGCCCTGCTGAGAGGTCTTGATTGCAGCCTGGAGACTACAGTGGACGACTCTGGCTGAGTCCTGGTATCCCTGGACCTGGATCGACAAAAGGGTGACATAACAAATGCTGTTTATAAGCTGAAAAATTGGTTAGTAATTCGTTAGTAACAACAGAAAACTAATACAGGGACCTACTTCATCTCAAGAACTCTGCTAGGTACAGGGAATGTACTAGGAGCTAGACAGGTTGATGCCCCTGGAGACAGGCTCACCCACGTCCAGGGACCAGCAGGGACAGTTCTTTCTTAATTTTGCTTGCCAACTCTCTTTCCAGAGCCAACTGTTTGCCAGTGTGTGCTTCAGTCTCTATACTGAAGGACAGTAATAATTGCACAGGGGTTTCAGTTGCACAGGAATTGAGGTGCAGGTGCTTGTGAACTGTTTCCTGCAAGGTCCTTGGGTGACCTATGAAAACCCAGTTGCCTCCTGATGCTGAGATGTGTCTCCTCGCAAAATGTGACTGAGCCTCTGTGCCCACAGATGTGCTTGGGAAAGAGGCCGCCTCCAGCTCAAGAGGGAGCACTCATTTGATGAGATAATTGAATTAGTTGCCAAAATGAGTGTTTGAAAATGTTCCCATGTGTATCTTTTCTTAGGGGGGCTCCTTTCATAATTCTTTAGACAATGGTAATTATCAGATGAAGGAAAGAATTAAAACTGAAAAGAACAACAAAAGGGTTCTCACTGTACTGATCTCAGACAAATTTGAGATCTTCAGACAATTGGTTGTAACAAACCAAAGTCACAAGCAAATAAACACAATTATCTAAAAATACAAAATACTGCCCTTAGGAAACTGTCTTAGGAACTGAATAAATATTTACATTTGACAGCATCTGTTAAAAATCTGCATGAAATATCTCCAATAACCTGAACAATGCTTAAGAAACACTTTAAATAACCTGAAAAGAAACCATTCATGTTTACTAGTGATTTACATAAATAAAAGTCATATCTGCCTCAACCTAATCCAATGTGGAGAAGCCACCTTACCCGAAGGGCTTTACCCGACCAGGTAGCCTAGTTATTTCACTAGAAAGTCTCTCTTCATCCTGTTTATTTTCTTTGAAGTATTTACCATTAGGCATTGTCTTACGTAAGTATTTTGTTCATTTTTGTCTTTCTAGAATGTGGGCTTCATGAGGGCAAAACCTTGTTTGTAGGACAAGATGCTCTTTATGTTCCACCTGGCACCTACCCTAGGAGAGAAAATCCTCTGATGTTTTCTAGGAGGAAGAATCTTAATGCATGAGGAGGAAGGTCAAGAATTCCTAATCAGTCTTGCTCCTGAGCACCCACTGGAGACAGCCTGAAGTTCTAGGTACTTATTTCTGAGGACTTAGGGGTTGAATCTTTGATGGGAGCAAGAAAAATCATTTGGAAGACCAGGCCTTAGTAACCATGAAGAAGAAAAAATCAAACTGATAGTATAAAGATGGCCATTTAGCATATATATCCAAAGGGGTGTGTCCTGAATTTGAGTGACTCAGAGCTAAAGGAGGATCTCAACAAACACACAGAACACAACACAAGCACCTTCTGATTAGGTCCAAAATTAGATCTAAGATCCAGGTGTGCATAAGAAGGTCTCTGACACACAAAAAGGTGGAGGTTTCAGAGGGTTGTCCAAATACCAGCAAGTGCCAGAGACCTTGATGTGGGAAGTCCAGAGTTTCTTCTCCCCTTGGATGAGGAGCACTTAACCTAGAATTCTTTTGATTTCATACAAATAAAAGGGGTTACCTGACTTTAGAATCAAAAGAAAGAAGCATCAGATTTCAGACTAGGTCAATGGAAAGCTGACGGATCAACGACATCCTCCAGGAAGATGCTAGAAGGATCTGCCAAAGCAAACAGCTGACAGAGTCCAGCCATGGGCAATAAGAAGGAATTTCAGTAAGTGGTCAGAGAACCTGGGAATTGGCAAGAGGTGCAGAGAAACAGGTCCTAGAGAGGCAGGTACAGGACCTAGAATTGAGATCTCTGACGAAAACAAGCAAACAACCAAAAAACCCTTTGTCTTAAAAGACTTGGAATGAGGAGTGAAGCACAAGGAACAGAAGTCAAATGTGGGATGAGGTAGGGCTTTTCTGCTATGTGGGACCTCCTGTGGCAATGTCCTGGTTCTGGGGTCTTTTAACTACAGAATGTGGCTCAGTCTGCTGGGGGCAGTTGTGAAATTCACACGTGCAGATCAGAGGGACCTGTGGGCAGGGAAGACTTTAAAGCTCATCACAAATTTTTATTCCACAAAATTCTGTCCTTGGTCACTCTCTTCTACCTCTCCTTGACTGAGTTTTTCTCCCTGTGGTTCAGCTTCTGAATATGTACGGGGAGTTTCCTCAGCTCTCAATGTATATGTGTAATTGTTGTTAAAAATTGTCCTCAGAAGTGCCTGGGACAAAGGCTGCTCATGGCAGCCACCGCAGAGGACACAGTGATATAAACTTGGGTCATCTAGGGAGCTATCTTGAAGACTACCTCATAGAAAATTCATGACTCGAGTGATCTCATGCTCATTCATTCAAAACACATATATTTAATGGAACAGATGAAATCCCTACTTTCATGGAACATACAGTCTAGAACTGTAATTCCGTTTTTCAGTCCTGAATCCCATAGACATTTAAGATTCAGTGTGTTCTGAAGGCATGTCACATTAATGAGAAAATACAATTTGTTGTTCAGTACAGTGGGCTTAATATATTGCATATTCAATGACTTTTCATTAAATAATATTTTTGACATGGAGTAGTAGCTTCATAAATAATAGTTCTCATAAACTAGCTTCTGACTTAAATTGCTTTGCTCTACCACCTTTCAAATAGTCCTTAAATTAGTGAAGTACAAGTAAAAGAAATCTTTAGGAATCTAAATTTACTGCTTCTTATTGCAGATATGTGTTCCATATGGAGAATATAAGTAATAAAAAATTCCTACTACCCAGAGATAATCACTGTTAATTATCTGGTGAGTTGCTTTGCAGCTTTTCACACACACATATATATATCTGTTCTATAACTGTATTATACTTTGCTTTTCATATGTCCAATAAAATTATCTTTTCATATTATTACATATATCCATAGTATAATTTCAATGGTTACCTGAAATCCTATCCTGCCGATATAATATAATTTTTATAATTAATCTTATGTTGCTTGAGTATAGGTTGTCTCCAACATTTTCATTATTATAAATCAGTAAACATCTCATAATGATGTCTTGCAGCCCATTCATAAGTATTTCCTTTAGGACAAATTCTTAGGAAAATTCGTAGGTCAAAAGAGATACAAAAATTTCAACGTTTTTGCTATATATGTTATAAAATTGTTACTTGAGAAAGATTTTACTCCCAACTTTACAATCAATCATCCATCCCTTATAGCATGAAACTGACTATGGAAACTCTCCTAAGAAATGATGCAATTGGACTGACTGGCTGCTGACTCTTCCATTTTCCTTTCATTACATGAATCCTGCTTCTAGCAAATGGAGTACACTATTTCATATTCAGACCAAACACCTGGAATTCTAGATGTTAGGTCCTACTAGTTTACATGTAATGTCTTAGTAAAACTTTTCTTTTATTTTTTTGGTATTGGATTGAACTCAGGGGTGCTTTACCACTGAGCTATATCCCCAGCCCTTAATTTTTTTATTTTGAGACAGAGTCTTGCTGAGTAGCTCAGGCTGTCCTTGAACATGCCTGCCCTGCCTCAGCCTCCTGAGAAGCTGAGATTACAGGATTGTGCCACAGAGCACCCTATCTAGATAAAGCTACCATCAACTATTTATTTAAATGTCTCATGTGGCCTGAGACCTGATGTCAGGTTAACCTCAGGTTGGTGTTCCTCTGGATTGAGTGGAACATGAGGATTTTGGAGCTCTAATCTAAGGAGTGTGTATTTTCATAATAGTTCTGACCACAGGACGCTTTTTTCCCTTGGGCATCTGAAGAGAATGTAGATGAAATTTGTGCTGATGCCTCTGTCCTCCTATTGTTCTCTTAGGCCATATTGAAGCCAGAATCTTTTGAAACTTCAGAATGTGGGTTATGGAACCTCTTTTCGTGCTTTTTATTTTAAATTCCTTTTGATGCATCTTTAAACATTCTTCCTAATTTCTCAAAGACTACCATCCCTACAGATGTTTGACTGTGTTCAGTGCTCTTTCAGAGACCGTTCAGTCCTACCCTGGAAGGCACTTGCTCTGTGGTAAAGAAGAATAGCAGATTAAAGATGTTGGCGATAGAAAAGACAAGTAGGGAACACAAGTAGGTTGTATCTACCCTGCTGTACAGGAATCAGAAGAGGGTTCCGTGTAGAAATGGTGCTCATGTTGAATTTTGAAGAACAAATCAGTGTATCAAGGAAGATGAGGGGGAGAGAGTGTTTCAGATGTCATGAATGTCCCAAAAGACGATGCGAAGGCCAGAAGTCACGTGACATCTTCCAGTGAACCGATAACCTGAGGTTGACACAGTTTTAATCGATGGTTTAGAAAGAAACACCATAAAATTAGGAGGATAGTAGCAGGGATTTCTCACTTTCACATAGGCTTTTTCATCAGGGGAAAAGACCCTGCCGTGGACAGATCTCACCTGCTCCCGTCCTGCAGTGCGGAATATTTTCTCAAGTACTAATGAGACAAAAGGAACTGCAATTGTTGAAAGGCGGCGTCTGATCCTCATTTGCTCTCCTCGCAAAATGATTAATTCATTCCAGAAACAAAAACAAAGACACAGTCATATTATAAACATGAGTTCCTGAAGAAACCCATCAATGGACCACCTAGGAGATTCTTGGGGACCACCAGTCAGGACTAGTCTGGGCAAGATTACGGAGCGGTCGGAGTTTATATTGGTGTCCCTGGCCCATCTCTGTGTCTCAGTCTGCTTCACGTCTGTCTCTCTAGCGTCAGAGTTCTGCTCTGTGAAAATCCACTTCCTGGAAAGGGTCAGACACACGTGTTCCTACTTAGAAGGAAGAGCCCAGAAAGAGGAGCAGTGTCCCTTAGAAGGGGATCCGTTCTCCCCCTTAGAAGACAAGACTACTTAAGCTAAAGGAATGATTCTGTGATAGTGGATTGTTTTTAAAAATCAGTGTTTCAGTGTGAAAGAATGTGAGTTGGGGGAAGGAAGAGAACATGTGGCCTGCTAATTTTCTCTCTAAGGATTTGCTGCTAGGAGACCGCAAGGCCTTGCAGTCTGTCTGCTCAAGGAATCCTGGAAAGAAGGCTGCTGTGTTGGAGCACCCAGCTGGGTGCCAAGGAGGACCCAACAGTGAGAGCCGGGCCCCTCTCAGGGACCTCATGTAGTAGGAGACACGAAACAGCCCCACCAATAACAGGAAAGTCAGGTGCCTTAAGTCATAGGTAAATACACATGAGGATCTGAGATGCCTCTTGGTTCTTTGATTATCAGGTTGGATGTTGGGGAGGAGGTCAGAAACTTTTTATCACTTTTCAAAGGAGGAAATTTCTTTTAGCCTTCAGGTGCAATAAACAGGGTGAGGAGCATTTTCTAATGTCCTTGATGAGCAGGTATCTTATTCATTCAGTAGCACTGGCCTCTGAGGCTCACCTGCTGTTCTCTTTGATTAGCATGTCAGTGTTTTCTAAGAGCCTACATCTCAGTTTTGGAGACAGTTTTGACAAGGAGTGTCAAAATAGGGGCTGTAGAAACCTGGCTAGATTCAGAGAGCATTAGGGAGGTTGGGCGATGGGAGAAAGAAACCTGTTTAGAATCCGTCCCAGTTTATCTAAAACTTCCCAAACCAGTGCGTGACTCTGGGCTTAGAGTCCAGGTCTTCTTGTTTATATCAGGTGAAGCATGTAGCAAAATAAAATCAAGTCTTGGTTGTGGAAAAAAAAATATGTGGATTGCTGCATGAAAGTCCCCCCAAATAAATAATTACTTTTTCTTGATGAATGTGGTAAAAGTGGAGCATCGGTCAGTATGGAGAAGGGGGAAGGGCTGTCAGTTGAGAAAGGGAAATGTGTGCTCAGTATTTTGAACCCTATCTATGGGGCACGGGAAATGGAGGCTTACATAGTACAGGGAGCCTTGCCCATAACTGGCATGGTGGAGCTTAACTGGCAGGGTGAGTGGAGGGAGGCCATGGGAAGGTGGGTAGGGTCAGATTTTAATTCCCTGCCAAGGAGTTTGGTATTTTAGAAATAAAAAGAAAGTCATTGAAAGTCTCTATTTGTGGGGTGGAGAGAGGTGGCAGGTAAAATAAGATCTGATGTATGATCTGATTTTGTAAAGGATGGATCAGAAGGCAGGGAAAAACGTCGCCATGATTCACCCATCCATTCATCCACCTGGGCAACCAGACTTCAGTCGGCATGTGACGTTCAGAGGAGAAATGATCGGGTTATTAGTCTTAACCTAATCAGACAATTAATCCCTGATAGGATTAACTGAGTAGTAACTGGAAGCAGGTGGGGTGACTGGAGAAAGTGGTTAATTGGGGGCGTGGTTATGGGGTATATATTTTGTATCTGGAGCTAGACTCTCTCTGCTTTCTGATCACCACAATGTGGGCTGCTCCCCTCTGTCACCCTCTCCCACCATGATGTTCAGCCTCACTTTGAGCCCTGAGGAATGGAGCCGGCCATCTATGAACTAAGATCTCTGAAACCGTGAGCCCTCAAACTTTTCTCCTTTACAGTTGTTCTGGTCAGGTTCTTCAGTCACAGCAGTGAAAGAAGCTGACTAGAAAATATGCTTTCAAATTAGATTTATGTCTAACGTTAGGAGACATCATGAGTGGAAGAGATTCCAGTGCTTGAAATCAGAGACTCACATTCCAATCCCACCACTATGATTTGCTGCCTCCTTTGCACAGAAGAGTGATGAGGTGTTTTTGGAAGTTAGAGTCCTCCGAGGTCAATGGGGAGCATGGCATATGCTCTGGTCCATTCATAAGATGTTTTGTGGGAACTTGTACGAGGGGGCTTGGTGAATCTGGAAGAGCTGCACACATCCAGGAGCTGTGACCACAGAAGCTGAAGACATTTTGAAATGAGGACTGAGCCACCTCTGTCTCACTTGGAGCTGTGTACTGGTCAAGTCAGGTAGCTGGCTCCTTTGCTGCTGGTGGAAACCGAGAGGATCATCAGGTCCATACATGAGTCTCAGTTCTTTTTTTAGAAAGAAAATCTCTACTCATATTTCTAAATGAATCTCGTCTCCCAATTGCTACTTCCAAATATTACTCAAGTTCTATTTTAGTCATTCCCAGTTATGATAAAAATGTCAGCATGATTATTGTGCTATTTCACCCTTATATTTTTTGTTGAATATCATCTTCTTACATGATAAAATAAGCTAGATTTCCTTGTTTTCGGATCTGGATTCTAATTCCCTGTCTACTTGTTGCTGCTGACAACCTGTTTATTTTACTCGCCATGGTCTCATTTCCCTCATCTACAAAGTGGAAATAATTTGTCTTGTTCTATCTGTCTCTTAGGGCTTTTATATCTCATCTACAAGTAAATTTCAGATTCAGAGGTGTGGTAGGGGACATTTCTATTATTGTTGGTAGTGTTTATGGCCGTGGGAGTTTAGAGTAGTTTTTTAAAGATCCTTTAAGCAGTGTCTGGAAATGGTACCTATGGATTAGCATCAAAGTTTGCTATTTCAAATCCTGTCCACTGTTGTACATTAAACACACACTGGTAAAATATGTGGTATTGAATTTCAACACAGTATTAGCTTCTGGAACAAGATCAGACTCTTCAGCACGTTTCCAGGCAGTTTTGATCCCACGAATTTGTCCCAATACTGAAACCACTTGCTTGTGTCTGAAAGAATAATTGCGTAGAAAAAACATTTCACACATCAGGGAAGGAAAGGCTGACAAATGCACACTCAAGGATTCCAGAACCAGGAACAACTGATTCCAAGGTTTTAAATATCACAGACCTATATACTAGAGGAGACCTGCATGATGAAGCTGTTGAACAGTAGTGTGGAAAATACCGCAGCCCGGCTTATTTCTCTAATGATCTCCAAAATAAATGTTCCCTAACCCAAGCTCACTTGCCATACATTTTTCTCTTGGGCCCCTGTTTTAAGCTGCTTCTAAACGCAAGAGGGAAAGGGAGAACGAAGTCAATTGTCTGCAGCTTTCATGCTAACAAGCAGAAAGGTCTCATTACGCACTTATTAATTCATATAAAGTCAGTTATGCCTGCTGTATTTGTGCTGGCTGTCTATATTAATTGGATCCATCGTATAATTGCTAAAGAATTGGAAGATGAAAGGGTATTGCTCACTTAAGAAACAACATAGACATGACTGGTGTGTAGGTGTGCTTGAGTGTGTGTTGTGTGTGTGCGATGCTTTATTCCACTGTAGAACTAATGAGGTTTAATAAAACGATTGAACCAATTCCTGCCAAAATAACACAAATTAAATCCTTCACAGATATTGATATTGAGCTTTAAAATTGAATATCAGGCTGTTTCTTGATCGAAAGGGCATGTGGTCTTGCATAGAAATAAAAGCAGCTCATCACTCCTCATGGTGAATCGGTGGACGCCTGTTGGGTTGTGAGTCTGGGAAGAGCACAAGATGAACTGATTTTAGGTTATTAATAGATTTTCCCAAGGTAGATTAGAAATAATTTGCAGCTCTCCTGAAGTATCTTCTCCACCTTGAAGGGAAGTCACCATTCACTGTTTCAGGTGGTGGTTCCTTATCCCTCAGAATCTCAGAGTTAGATTTCTCAAAATCATGAAAATACCAGTAATTCACCACAAAACTTACATTTGTGTCTGTAGGCTGTTCAAATACTTCTGGCTTTTTAGATATTTTGCTTCAGGGCCATAACTGGTTTTCCAGTGAGTTAGTTCTTTTTCCATTTGCTTTGATTTTGCCTGGAAATGTGATTTGTAGCATAGCACATGATTTATGAAGTGTGGACATCATATGTGCACACCACTGTGTCTTGGGGGCTGAGCAAACTCCCTGATGAAGTCATAGTCCCCAGGTCTGGGGGCGGGGTGGGAGGACATCATTTCTGACTTATGGCTATTCCACCAGGTGGTAGTGAAATCAGGTAGACTTGAAGTAGCATCCTAGCCAGGTGTTAATGCAAAGATGTGCCTCGTTGGGTCCTGTATTGGGTTTTGATTCATTTTAAGGGAAAAAGACTGATCTTTTATACTGATTAGACAGCAGCAATTCCTGACTCAGATGGTCAAATGAAGATGCTTATTACTGAACAGCAACACCTTTTCAGCGCCGGTCAGGATTGTTTCCCACTTGCCCTTCATGCTGGGAGGAATGTCACATGGCATCTCTGGCAAACACCTTCACCCCATATTATCAAAGAGCAAGGCAGGTCTCAGAGGGATGAACTGACAGAGCTCATGGCAAAGCCAGGCGTTCTGATTCTAGGTCTAGCGTTCTGTAGCCACCACCCCTAGACTTCTCCAGCAACAACGAGGCAAACATAACTGGATGGCTGTCCCTGTCCTTTGTGATTTCTGAAGTGTTAATCATTCTTGGTAGATGTGAGTGCATCACACTAAATTAAAAATGACATTAGGCACTTCTCTGGAATAACATTTTATGGGAGGAGGTTATATATTCTCTATCACTTTGTAACAAATTACTGCAAAGTTTAACTGTTTAAACCAAAATGTATTTATTATCTCATAGCTTCTGGAAATCTAGAAATATCTTCACTGGGTTCTCTCTTTCAGGTTGTCTCACAATTAAGGTGTTAGCTGGGACTGTGATCTTTTTCTTTTTTTCCTACTTTTTTCGTTCGTACATTAGAGTTGTACATATTGGTGGGATTTCCTGTTACATATTTGTGCATATTTGGCCAATATCACTCCCCAGTACATGGCTCCTCCCTGCTCCATCCCACCCCTTGGTCCCTTTCCTCTACTGATCTATCTTTGATATTTAGGAGACCCACCCTCCACTTTGTTTTCCTTTTTTCTCTCTAGCTTCCACATATGAGAAAAGACATCTGACCCTTGACCTCTTGAGTTTGACTTATTTCGCTTAACATGGTGGTCTCTAGTTCCATCCATTTTAGTACTGTGATCTCATCTGAATGCTCTGCTGAAAGGATCTCAGCTCACATGCATTGCAGTTGGCAGGGTTTGGGGTTCTGTGGGTTGTTAGACTGAGGGTCTTGGTTCCTCCCTGGCTGTTGGCTGGAGGCCACCCTCAGTTGCTTGCTACAGGGGCCTCTTAAACATGATGGCTTGCTTCACTTGAAGCCAGCAAGCTGAAAAGGCAAGAGAAAGAGGATGGTAGCCCGATACAAGTCATGTTCCTCCATCGCCTCGTCTCAGAAGTGACACCTATCACTTTCCCCATATTCCATGTTTATATTCATTAGAAACAAGTTCCTAGGTCCAGCCCATATTCAGGAGGAGGGACCACACGAGATAATAAATACAGGAAACAGGACGATTGGGAGCCAATTTAGAAGGCTGTCTACCATGGAGGTGTTTGCCTTATATTTAACATACAGAAAACCTCATTTGTTGTGGTTTGCTTGATTTCATCACAATGCACACTGATGACTTTCTTTCACATCATCGAAGATATGCTTAGCTTTAGTTTATCCAACCACCACTAAAATGCAGGTGGGATGAAGAGTAGTCCATAAAATTTCCCCTCCCTTACCATTTGTTAGTCCTTTCCCCACCTCCCCGAGATACAGAGGGAAACTGCTCTCAGAAACTGCTGCAAGAACCTCTGAATTTTTTAAGACCAAGACCTGGAAAAGGAAACTGTGGAACATGCCCATTGATACTTTAGCATCAGAAGGATATGAGTTCAAATATTACTTGCAATATTATTCTGAAATCATTTCCTCAGCTGCAAAATGGTTTCTGTGTACCAAGTGTTGGGAACTTTAACAAGATAATGTACACAAAGGTTGACACCCAATTCCTGCCAGGGAGAAATGGGCAAGACCAATGGGCACTTCTGCTCCTCTTCAAGCAATGGAAAATTCCATAGAGAGGTCAGAGCAAGATTCTGTGTCTATGGGAGGTCTCTTTGAGCTTGACAGTTAATATTCAATGTCATTGAACCCAAGAGCAGTGTGTACCCATAGGACCTCTGTGAGGTGTAAGAAAGTGATGTTAAACCGCTTAACGAAATGGTTGTTGTATGACACACACTCAATATATGTCTGATGTTATGATAGGGTTGTGTTTGTAGATCTTTTTGTATAGCACCTTGAGAAAGTTACTTAAAACTCTCTGCCTTCAGTTCTTAACGTGGAAAGTCAGGGAAATAATTGTAGTTACGTCTCAGGATAATCATTAAAGTTAATAAGCTAAGTGCTTACAACAGTGCACCTGGGAGGAGATACCTGCTCAAAGAATGTAAACAAATGTTAACATTGTTTATATTCATGCTCTAGCTGACTCTTGCTTAGTGTGAAAGATTAATGCAAGTTTTATATTGTTATCGTATAACATATGGCATATTATCATTATTAGAGTATATCTTTTATGATGATAGTATTGAGTGGCTCAAGAAAATGATGATGTAACATACTTTTAGGGTTGTAATGCAGAATTTGCTAACATTTATATCAAAGATAAAAATGGCTTCCTATGCATCATAGAAACAGCTGTTCTGATGTGGTAATTTGCTTGGGTTTTAATTCACCAGCATTTATGTTGCTCCCACTCACAGACAACCACAGCAATTCTATGGTGAAGCAAGGCCAATGTGAGGGACTCCACCATCCTCCTAAGTCCCCATGTATTAAGACCTGGGAATTTGATTAAATTGCATCTTTTCTCAAATTTTTTTTTCTGTAAGTATTGGCCTGACATTTTAAATTATTTCTCAGTAAAAATTTAGGAAAATACCCATTAGTATTAACACAAATAGAATTTCTTATTTAAGAAGAAAAAAAAAGTGAAAGAAAGAAAAAGAAAACCCGAAAAGTACACAATTGGAAAAGAAAATTCCAACTCCACCTACCCACCTTTTCCTATCTGTGCTAACAGAACCAAGGGTTTGATTTAGCCTCTGCGCATACACACACACACACACACACACACACACACAAAGGAAGAGCCAAGTGTGAGAATTTAATAGTGAAAGGAACCACATTTTTTCTACCTGCTCATATGTCACATGTGTGATTAGCCCAATATACGCAGAGAGGATCTGTGATATAGACATCAGTATCACATTCAAATGACCTTTTATTTTGTCAGTTAATCTTTTTGGTTCCAGGTGCTCCTTCTTTCTCCTTGGCTAGCATTGGGTCACCAAAATGAATGGCCACACGTGTTCTGTGTTGTGGGTTTGACTTGCCTTCCCCTTGAATAGCTGCTGCAGAAATTCAGCCCAGCTCCGAACATACGGAGATATCCCATTATCTCCGTATGTTCCGAGTGAGTTGCTTTTCTTCCCTGGGGAGAAGCTGTGTAACAAGAGATGTTCCTGGACAACAATGGAGTTTTAAACACCCAACAAAGAGTATGAAGAACACTTTTTTTTGATGAGAGAGAGGAATGGAGGAAAAGAGAGAGGGAGAAGGGAAGAGAGAGAGAGAGAGAGAGAGAGAGAGAGAGAGAGAGAGAGAGAATCCCTCCAGTGAATTTTAAATTAAGTTAATAAAAACAAATAGAGGCAGACAATCTCATCTGCTTTCTGGAGGCCATAGTAAGTGTGGCCGGAGTGATAGTTTCCATGAAAAAATTGTTAGTTGGTGGGAATCTAATGATTTCTCTGGATTTATTTCTGCCTCAGTCATATGGAGAGGCAGAGCATCATATTACTATTTCTTTCTTGCCTTCTCTCTTTAATCTTCCTTAAAATAAATTTCCTTTATCATCTCAAAATAAAACAAATAAAATCTTCCAGTCTTCCTGCCTCTGGGGGCCAAAAAGCCAGTGAATAGATTTGTTACAGGCCATTCAGCACTCTTGAATTAGAACAGTGCTCAGGTGACTGTAATGCAGATAGAAGGGGGTTGCTCAGTGCAAAAAAGAATCTGTTTTTCTTTGACTGCACCTCAGGAAAGGTCAAATGGGATTAAATTTTTTAAGTTGACCAGAACAAAGACAGATGACTTGATTTTCAGTGCAAATTTGGTTATGTCAAACCAAGTAGCACCAGAAATATGATCGATTAACCTCCAGAGAGCCTATGGCATATTTCATTTCTCTCTCTTTGGAGTCACCGTGGGCTCTGTTCTGTCTTTCAGGATGATAGATTTACAGGGATTTCCAAATGTCTATTAATGCCCTTCACCCACTATGCTGAGATCAGTCATCTGAACAAATGGTTTGGAGATTTTGCGTGGAAGATGCTGTAAAAAGAGTCATTGGTTTCTCTTGTTCACAGTAGTTGTTATGTATATGGGTAGAGAGGGGCTAGAATTGGAGAATTAATGTTATTGAAAATGAGAGTAATATTTGAGAGCCTTGAATTCTCCAAAGAATTCAAATAAAGATGTCTGTTGTGAAGAGGATCTTTATTTTCTTACCAGTTTTTAAAGCACATTTTCCTACAGTTTCCTTAAAAACTTGTTTTGCTTTATGCATTTCCACACACTAGATAGGTTATTACAATCCCAAATTTTCTGTACCTGGCTGCAATGGGGTTGGTAAGAAGGAATGTGCAGGATTGAAGACGAACTGGGGAGTGTTTCAAGAGAACAACAGAATCATCCCAGAAGACAGTGGTCACTTTGGACTTATGTGGTCTGAGCTAGAGCTGTTGAAGGGATAGCAGGGAGTGTGCAAGATGCTAGAATCTTTTCTAGAATAGAGCTTCAGACATTTCTCACCCTTCATTTCTAATGGAAATAACATTTAAAATGTATTCAACACGCACACACACACACATTTTGTGGGGATACTGCCCTTTCTCACAGACTGACCCTATTTTCATTCAGAAAGCTAACTGTGGTTTCGACCATACCCAGGACCTTTCATTTTGGCTTATCTTTGAAAGAAATTTACTCCCAGTTCAAAATAGAACAGGCTGTGATTCTATGGTTATTATTAATGTCTCTTAGGAAAGTTTCTTTCTGATAAAAATGTGTAAGAAAACACTAATTACATTTTATTTGTCATTCATGTGCATTTTAATAACCAAAGAAAGAGGATTTGGGGTTAAACACAATAAGAGTTGTGTTTAACACAAATTGCACAAATATTTGAAAACATACTGCTAAACCCCAAGTGATTATTGTCCTCCCATTTATCATATGATCTAAACCCACAAAATTCAAATACTTAAAGGAGACTTCTGGTAGAGGAAAAACATCCCTGTCACTTTTTTTTTTTTTGGCCTAGTCTGTTGTTCCTCGCCACAAGCAATGTGGAAGAAGCGACTTTCAGCAATTTTCATTTGAACCAAAGAGAAAATGGTTGTGATTCCCAGTTGGGAAGAACAGTCAAGTACAGACTAGATTGCCAAGCATACCAACCAGTGATCATATTTACTGTCCCTTCTTGATGAACTTTTCAACATCTGTGTTGATTTCTCAGTAAATTCATTATTGAAATATGGAATATGTGTTTAACATAAAAATGTGTCACACAGGTTGCCTCAGACAGACTTGGGCAGTTGCTTTGCAATGAAGTGTATTGTGTTTGCTTGTGTCCTTCATCTGAATCCTCAAGGAAAATACACAGCCACTGTGGAAAAAGGAGCTCTATCCGTAAGCTGCCGGGTTGGCTCCTATTGGGCTGACTTGCTTCCCTTGCTTATCCCTCAGCCAATCATGACAATCAAGGAAATGAGGTGCAGTGATTGGTCAGATGTGCCCATCCCTGGGCATGAAGGGACATAGATGGCTTATTCCATAGAGGCATTTTGGACAGAAGGGGAAATAATGGGAGTTCTCATAGGAAAACCTGCTATTCCCCCAAACGGGAGAATTGGGGGCTTAGCCTCAGTGAGGGTTCTGGAGTGGGGTACACAGAGGGTCAATCCAAGGTCAAGTTTCAGAACAGGGAGGGTCATTTACAAAGCCAGTATTCTAAGAGTCATCTGGTTCTTTGAAGGACTTGTAGGAAGAAGAAGTGGCCACATGTCCCTAACTCTCCCAACATATGACTAGACCTAAAAAAATTATTAGGTGGATGACTTGTGATATCTATAAGCTGACTATTCTTTACCTTTTGCAAAGAAATTTCCTCCAAAATACATTTCCATTTTCTCTCCTCTATACTTTATAATATCTTCCTGTTAGTACCTCTGCACAGGGCCAAGACCTGCATTTGGTTAGAGATGTTATCAAAAGAAGGAAGATGGTTATTCTTGGTCAATATTTATTAATTTGAGTTTGCCCACACTGTTCCAAACCAAGATGGAAACCTATTGAGAACTGACAGTGCCCATCTTACTCATTTATTTTAAAAAATGGTCAGAGTTGATTTCTGAAAAAAGGTATTTGTAAATTTGGTTGTTTCATGCTATTTCTTCATACTTGGTGTCTGGTTTTGAAATTTTAGAATATTTAAAAAATGTTCTTTAGAAAGATTTTAATGTTCTTTGGGGTTCAAATCCAAACAATTATGTTTTCTAGGTTGGTTTCTCAACCTCCTGGAAATAAGCAGATTTATTTCCACATCTATATATAAGCAAGTAAACCCAATTATTTAGAGAAATGAAGTAAGCAGCTTCATAAATATGCAAAGGGTTGGCTCAGAGAATCTGAATCTTGTTTTTCTATTGAGCCGGATTTTCTTCTTGGTTGTCTAGTGATTTCTGATCCAGAGATTTCTTGTCTCTTACTTACAAATATATTCATGAACCCAGAAACAGGAGGATTATTTGGATTAAAACTTACCTTCTTTTCTAATTATGTCTTTAGAAAGTGGCATGGGGGTCGCTAGAAGAGTCTTTACTAATATTCCATCACTCTATGTCTTCCAGAGCGTCTTGATGTGATGTTTTTAGGTGCGTGTAGTCTTGTTTGGGGAGAACAGCTCTTACTGTGTTCTTACTCCCTGGTTTTCAATATGCGGGTGATATGTCTCTGAGTTCATCCTGCCACATTCTCTCTAAAGTTCCTTTGATCTCTGCTAACTGCCTTATATGGGTGTGGGAAGGATTAATTAATTAGCACTTATGAAGAGCTTTGAAGATAAAAGTGCTTCCTCACTGCCTCCATCCACTAGGCTTCCCCACATCTCTGGATTTTACTCTGTAGAGGTCTCCCCCATTGCCTCCTCCCATGGGTACAGATTCTGTTGAAACCATTTACTGGGCTTTCAAAGAACTGGGTTTTGCAGTGGAGAATAGAATAGACCCATGGGAAGATTTTCCTTAGGATTTACTTAAACGTAGTCAGTGAATTTTAGGTCAAATTCCTTACTTTAGACATTTTGAGGAGTGGGGCATTGTATATGCATAAGGGATTTTTATTCCAAACATTTTTGGTAACGTGGAATGACCTTCCACCAAGAGACAATGTCCAGGTTGGTCATCTTCAGTCTTCACCTGCCTGGCTAGAATCCCGGCCATTTCACTTCCCACTGAGATTGCCACTTCTGCTGACTGTGTTTCTAGATACACACTTCTGTCACACTGCTCACGTCTTCATATGATCTCTGCTTGTGTCCTCCTTAAATCACACAGAGAATGTTATTGCCTCGACATTTTTCTGGTTTGAATGCCTCTTTTCATACCAACATGCTATGCAGAAGTCACTGATGGATTATGGAATGTGGGTCTGGTTGTCCCAGATTAGGCCATAGATTCTCCTCAAGAGTCTCATGTGAGTGTGGTTTTCTAGTTGACTAATCTGTGGAGTCTCGCTGTGTTGTGCAAATACCTCTAAGAGCTCAGAACAGCCTCCACCTTAGGGATCTCTCACCATCCTGATCCGTCACTGCCCTTTTTGATTGACCTGAAATGGCTTTCTTGAAAATGGAAGGATAGAGAAACTTTTGTGAAAGTTGCAAATATAAGCCACAATGAAGGCTATATTTCTTAGTCTTAGTACAATCTAAGCCAAATGAAGGCTATATTTCTTCATTTTCAGAGACAGTGGTGAAGATTTGTAAATAGATGTACAGCCAAATAAAGTATTGCTTTAGTACACTCTGTATGAAAATGACTCCTTGGTTTGGGAATTCTGAGTGTTCAGTTTTGACATTTTGCCTGCATGCTTTATTTTGTTCTGAAATTTTGTTAAAAATTTAACAACTTAATTTACCATGACTTTATATCAGCCCATTATATTTGTTTCTCTTTTCTCCCTTAGAGTAGCTATATAGAATAATTATCATGATAATTACTATTTACAAAGTACCTGCCATATTCTAGGCATATAATAGATGCCCTTCCTATAATATTTCATTTAATTTTCTTTACAGTTCTCTGGGGCAGGTTTTATCACTCCCACTTTATAGATGGGGAAGGGAGGCTCAGAGAAGTCACTAATTTGGTCATGGTCTAGATGCAGGCCAGAGAAATCAATGCTCCAACTGATATTGCTCTATCTTTGGAAACACATTTATTGCAATAATAGAAAGTTTATTCCTCTCTGATATGTAAAGTGCATAAAAAGACTTTACCATCCACTCCATATGGTCACCTAAAGTGGTAGAAAATCTTCAAAAGTTTTCTAGCTGACTCTCTAATCTGTGTGAATTGCCCTGGGCACCTATTGGTTGGGGTGATATAGATCCAGTCTCCTTACCTCTTTGAGCTGCCAAATCTTCATCTGTACAGTAGGGCTAGTGATAATACGCACCACATGGGATTTTTGCTGTGTGATTACATATGTGAAATCTGTAGTGAATGATGGTTTTTCTAACTCAATGCAGTTAGGAAGCAACTGTTTTTCCTTCCTTCCTTCCTTCCTTCCTTCCTTCCTTCCTTCCTTCCTTCCTTCCTTCCTTCCCTCCCTCCCTCCCTCCCTCCTTCCCTCTCTCTCTTCCTCCCTTCCACCCTTCCTTTCTTCCTCTCTTTCTTTTATTTTGTGGTTCTGGCGATTGCACGTTCCAGGAAAGAGCACTACCAGTGAGTTGCATTCCCAATTCCAACTGTGTTTCTTTGATAAGAGATTGTGAAACTCTAGAGACAAATCAAAAGACTGATATGAATGAGGGAAACTCTTTGGGTTGGGGCCCACATAAATGGGAGGACTTTGAAATGGAGCAGAATGTGAGCTGGAGGTGATTTAACTGAGGTAAGGATCACAGGACAGGGAACAGGCTTGTTGGGGTAGGGGAAGATCTAGACTTCATTTTGGAACATTTAGCATTTGACACAATGGGAGAATTTCTGTATAGATATGTTTAGCAGGACTTTGCATTTGAAGTTCATCTGAGAAGAGAGGATAGTCTTAGAGATGTAGGTTTGGGAACCATCTATAGAAAGGAGATATTTCAAACTATTAACGTGGATGAGATTGGGAGAAAAGTAAGAAGTCAGAAGCAAATTCTGGATAAAGAATCTTGTGAAAGCCTGTATTTAAAGAGTGGACATTTAAGGGGTATCCAGAGAAGGTTCTGCAAAGAAATGAGAAGAGCTGGGGAATGAATCTTCCAACAAAGGGGAAAGAGATCCACATGAAGCTTGATCTCAGTGTTGAATTCTGTAGAGATGGTGAGGACATAAGGATAGTTAGTCAACTTTTCATCATGGTGACCAAAATAGCTGACAAGAGCAACTTAGAGGAGGAAAAGTTTATTTTGTATTGGTGATTTCTGAGGTTCATTCTGTGGTTGGCTGACTCCCTTGCTCTGGGCCTTGGTGAGGCAGAACAGCATGGTGGAAGGGAAAGGCAGAAGAAAGCTGCTCTGGTAATGGCAGGTGGAAGGAAGGAAGAGACAGAGGAATAAGATGGGGAGAAGATAAACCCTTCTAGGGCACATTCCCAGTGACTTACTTCCTCCAACTAGGTCCCAACTCCCAGTAGACCATTTAGCTATCAATGGATTAATCCACTAATGAAGTCATAGCCCTCAGGTTCCAGTCATCGCCTAAAGGCCCCACCTCTGAATTTAGCTGCTTTAGGGACCAGACTTTCAGCTCAAGACTTTGGGAGAAATGCCAGATCTAAACCATACAGTCACTAAAATACACACGTACACTCACAAAATGCATTTGCAATAAAGATATTGTTAGAAACGTTCAAGAAAATAGTTTCTGAAGAGTAGTAGGAGCCAACACCATGTTGAAAAAGGCTGTAGAGTTATTTAATGTTGAGATTCTGGAGTCAGTGACTGAACACCACTTAGGTTAGTCTCCAGGGAAATCTTGGGCATGTATCACTCATGCAAGAGGGACCACAGTGTTGGATTACTTGGTATCCTGGGTTGAATTCCACAAAAGCTAACTCAGGTGAGGACTGGAGAGAAATACTTTCCTGGGGAGGTGATGCCAGGCAGAACCAATAGAGGAATGGGGACTTGAGAGAGAGGAGGGAAAACAAAACAAAAGAAAACAGAAAACCATACAGGGAGTTGATGATCAAATTACTGCTATGGGATACTGAGGACAATTCCTTCTGGTGACATCTGGGAGATAATATAAAATATGCCTTGGATATCCAGTTTACTTTTCCCTTTGCAAGACTCCTGCCTTGACTTCCATGACACCACTCTGTCTGGGTATCTTCCCTGCCTCTCATTATTCATGCTTAGGCTACATCATTGGCTTCTCCTCTATGTTTGTCTACTTGGGTGCCATAGCATAATGTCATAGACAGGGAAGCTTGAACAAGAGAAATTCATTTTTCACTGTTCTGGAGGCTACAAGTTATAGGTTAAGGTCTGGCAAGGTTGGTTTCTTGGAAGGGTTCTTTTCCTGGTTTGCAGATGGCTGCCTGCTCCCAGTGTCCTCACAAGGTCCTTCCTCAGTGTGTTCCGATGCAGAGGAAGGTGTTCTTCCTCTCTCTGCCTTGGATAAGCCCTTTCTGAGTGGCAAGGAAACTCAAAATTTTATCTTCCAATTCCTATTTTTTATTGATTGAGGGTTTTTCTGAGTGCTGACCACTGGCACCTCTGACCCAGCCCATGTCTGCAAAACAAAACAAAACAAAACAAAACAAAACAAAACAAAACAAAACAAAATAAAACAACCCCAGCAAATCTCAGATAGAATGAACGCAATAAGAAGCTGCCTGTGTGCACAGTGAGTGTTGATGGAGTGCGAGTGATCAATTAGCATTTGCAATTTCTTTGTGGCTTCTGTGCACAGGACACTCCGCAATTTTTCATGTGCAGGCACACTTGCCATCTTGTCTCATTTCATCCTTACAACTCTCATACGAAGTCCAGAGAGAAGTAGTAACTTCGTGCAGAGCAACAAAGACTCCATTCTTCCTTGGGATCTCCAAACATCAAAGGGCTCCACCATTCATCAAGTAAACCTGGGGTGATAATGGGGACATAGCTATCATAGTGGCCTGGGGTGTGTTTGGACAGATCATCTCCTTGAAATGAAGCTCTTTGTTTCTGAATTTGTGCTTTCATTCCTTCCTTCATTTAGAAGGAGTAATTAATAGTTTGGTTTTAAAAAGGTCCCCCATGGGGTTGTGCATGGAAATCAAAATAACTACAAGAATAATGAATTGCGTTAACAAAGGCTATCATTATCTCTTCCAATTATTTATGTTGTTAGAAACCTGAATGTGACATTTGCTATGATCATCCGGTAGCACTGAAAACAGAATTGCTGATTCCATCTGTGCGTCCTGTCCTGCTTTGGTGTCCCTTCCTCTCCCGTCCTTGTCCTCTTTCTGGAGCTGTGTTCTTTGGGTCTCTCACCTGGGTTGCAGATTCCTTCCTGGTTGTGATGGTGATCCCTGGCCAACTCTGCCTGGCCCAGTTGGACACTCTGCTTCTTTTTCTATCTTTTCACCTTTTCCCCTGAGGGTCTCTCCTTTAGTTCCTCAATCCCTCCTGCAGCCTGGGCACTTGTTTCTGTTTTTCTGACTTTCTTCTGCCCAGCTCCATACCACAGTGGCCAGTGTCCTCACCCTCAGGCTCCTGGCCCCAGCCCCAGCTAATCTGATTAAGATCATTCTGGTGACATTTCTCCATGGGGGAGGGTAGGAAGCACTTTGGGCAGGCCCCTCCTTCCCAGGAAGAATCCCTATGTGAATTGTTTTGCTGTTAATGATTTTCCAGTTTGGATTTCATGTTTTAAAAATGTAAGATATTTTAAAAATAACAGAAAAGAAGCTTCTGGAAAAAATAAAAAGAAAAGAAAAAAAGAGCACTCCAATCAACCCCACCTCTCTGACAATAGCTGTTTTCCTTTTGCTCATTCCCTGCAAACTTTATCTAGTATATGGTTCTTATTTCTGTGTTTTAAAATGTAAAATAATTTCAGGATCATTTAAAACCTATTTCTACCCAGTTGTCATAATTATCTGTTTTAATGACCGATTAATATTCCCTTGTGTTGGTAGCACCATATTTAGCGATTCTCTTCATCAAAGTAAGTTTTCAATTCTCAAGAATAAATACCCAAGGGTGAAATTGCTGGGTGGTATGATAAATCTATTTTTAGTTCTGAAGGAAACTGCCAACCTATTTCCCAGAGTGGCTGTACCATTTTATATTCCTACCAGCAATGTGTAAGTGATCCAGCTTCTCCACACCATCACCAGCAGTTGGTGTTTGTTATTACCATTCTTTTAATTTATTCATTCTATTAGGCTTGTCTACCAATAGTCTCAGATCAAGCCTGCTAATCCTGTGAAATTTTTGAAGTCCTCTTTCCATCCTCAAAGGTTAGCAGTTTCCTTGGTGCAGAATATGGTCACCACAGATTAAGGGAGTGGCCACTGGCTTTGCCTCTGCTCATTACAGCGTTATTTTGATGGTTTTCTTCTGCATTTCTTTACTGGCTAATAATGAATGTATTTTTATGTGCTTATTTTTCATCTCTGTGGCCTCTTCCATAAAATGTTTGAGTCTTTGCCTACTTCTTAAGTTGGATTTTTGTCTTTTAATGTTGAGCTTCAAGAGTTGTCTAGGTATAATTTTTTTTGTTGGATATGTGTTTTGCAAATATTTCCCTCAGTCCAAAATCTGTCATTTCATTCTCTTATTAGGTCTTTTCCAGCAAAAAATGTTTTTAATTTCGATGATGCTCAATTCATCTTCCCAGCCTTTTTATTGGTCACGCTCTTAGTATCAAGTCTCAGAATTCTTTGCTTAATGCTGAGTCTAGAAGATTTTTTCTTATATTTTCTCTGAATGTTTTATGGTTTTTATCCTATGCATTTTAGTGTCTAGTTCATTTAGAATTAATTTTCATATAAGATGTGAAGTTTGTGTTAAGATTCATGGAGCTTTCTTATTTCACAGAGCATCTTATTTAGAACAGGGGTGGGTAAGGCAAAAGGTCTGTAAGTTTTTTTTAAATATCTGGGCTTTAGATCTAATTTAGGAGATGACTATGATATGGGGAATCTCAAGAGGGGGGAAATTCAAGCTCAGTATGAATCAAGAGGGTGATCTCAGCACGTCAGTGAGGGAGATCTTTACAGGACAGGTGGGGCTCTGCAGTGCCCCACGGAGAGGGCAAACCCTGCACCCTGGCAAGTCGTGAGGACCCCGGACCACACCTGTTGCTCCACTGAAATTATTAATGTGCCATTTCCACTTTCCCACTGTCAAAGTGTCCCTGTTTCTTCAGTATAGGCTATGGGGAGCCAATTGGATCACCTGCCTTGCCTGTACCCCCCTCACCTTAGTCCATGTTCCCATCCCAAATGTTATACAGCTGTCTTTTAAGAGATGAATTTGGCACTTTAGTTTCAGAAAAGTGTAAAAGTTTCCTTTTGAAAGGGATCTTGGAATTGCTTTAGCCTAGCTAACATTGACCTACCAAGCTCTGTTCTAAGAATTTTGTGTACGATGGTCAATCTTTATCAAAATCCTTGAAGGGAGTTTTATGTTATCACTTTCATTTCAAGGATACTGGGGGGTAGAGAGGCTAAGCAACATGCCCTCGGTTCTCTGGATGGGAACTAGAAAGCCATGATTCAACTAGGGCAGAGCAGCTCCCGGGGGTGTGCTCATCGCTGGTCTCTCTACCTTCCTCTCCATCTTGTCCTACAAATGTGCAGAGAGAGCCCAAAATGGTTAATAAATTAAAGGTGGCATGAGGGGACCCATTCCAAGTTTCCATATTGGAACCCAAGTTAGCAGTGACATATGGCAAGTAAAATAGAGTATGAGATAATAAAAACTGAATAATCTACTGTGTGGAAAACGAGGTTTAATAAAGGCTTGAGTTACTGTCCCAGACACACACCATAGACCCTGCGCAAGTCACTTCAGACTTCCACTTTCTCATTAGAAGGCGTGATGGAAATACGCAACACCAACCAAGGCCATGAACATCTGTGCTGTTGCAGAATGGGTCGAAGGGGTGCTGTGTCCTGAACTATGGCTGGCTGATCGCCCACGGAAACCTTGCTTTGGAAAGCCTCAGTTCTTTCTCATGTGTGGTTTTGCCTACTCTAGAATAATGGCAGAGAAGCACCCCCTCACCTGCTTCTCCTTCAGGAGGTGAAGATAGAAGTGTCCTCACCATGCGTAAGTAACACAATCCAAAACGTCATTTGACATCCAGGTTTCAACTTTGTTTCTGAAGCAACTTTGCTCTTAGTTTCCATCATGTCCCTGAATGGAACTGACATTAATAGCTCATGGGTAAGTCTCCAATTTATAGCACACAACTAGAGGCTGCATAAGCAGAGTAGTCTGACACTAGGGATGAAATTTCTGCAGAATGTAATGGGAAGCAGAATGGATGGGCTGGGTTATACACCATTAAGCTGTGAGTGATTTTTGATGTATTTCCTTCTAAAGAGATAGTGCCATAGTGCTTCAAATTATACAACTAGCTGTTCTGGAAGGGTTTGAAGAACAACAGAGGATTCAGTTAAAGGTAAAAAGGAGATTTAAACATCTCTTCTAACTCAGCTCTAGATTAGGACAAGAGAAGGTGGGGCAGTTTATAAAAAGGTTGTATCTATTTTAAATATGTTGATGTTGTCAACAAATCAAATTTAACTGTTGGTATGGAGAGGCATTATGAGGATCTTAGATTATATCCTCTATGGCCAAAATATGCAAGTTTGGGTCCTGGCATGAATCTTGGTGCTGTCCTGCATTAGCTGTGGCCCTGGCCAATCATTTTGTGATTCAGTTTCCTCACCTTTTTTTTGGCTGGGGGGTGTGTCATACTGGGGATTGAATTCAGGGGCACTTGACCACCGAGTCACATTCCCAGCCCATTTTGTATTTTATTTAGAGACAGGGTCTCACTGAGTTGCTTAGCGCCTCACTGTTGCTGAGGCTGGCTTTGAACTCTCGATCCTCCTGCCTCAGCCTCCCGAGCTGCTGGGATTATAGGCATGCACCACCATGCCTGGCTTCCTCACCTTTAAGATAGAGATAATAATAGGTGGATTGCAAGGATAAATGAAGAAACCCAGGTAAAGAATAAAACATGTTTAAGACACAGCTGGTATAGTAAGCCCAAAGACTGCATTGATTTTTTTTTATTTGTATTCTCTAAAAATATGTACTTCGGGGTCAATTTCCCAACAGAAGAGGACATGTTAATATTTTCTCACACTTCTTTGAATTGTGTCTTCAAGTTGTCTGTTATGAAAGAGCAGACTTTGATGATTTTAATTTCTCATATATCATCAGCTGATAATTTTATGAAACGTAATTTTGAAGCAACATGGAATTGCTAGAGGGTCTCTAAATACTTGCTTCCACTTCTTATCTCATCACTGACCAGCAGAGCTTGTCCATGCACCAGCACCAGGCCATCGATGATGCTTTGAGGGGCATTGACAAGAATGGTAACCCATTGTTCTTCTCTGTCTGTAGAGGCTGTCTATTCTTCAGCCTCTCTATCCCTTAGGGTCTGCCTGCCCCTCCAGTCCATATGCCTCCAGTGGGTGGGGTTCCACAGAGAACCTTGCCCCTCCTGAGTACAAGGCCTGTCCATTATTGTTCCAGCAGGAAACAGATTGTACCTTCAAACTGGAAAATAGGAGGACTTTTTAATGAGAGTGTTTCCATACTCCGGGGGCAGGATTTGTGGAAATGAGAGCTCATGCAGTACTTCTGGATGTAGGGAAACTGAAGTCTTATTGCTACCACATAGACGATGAGGGAGGAAATGGTTCCCAGGTCCTGGAGAGGACAGATGATGGAGGGGCTGCCTGAAAGTAGTTAGAATGTTTAGAAAAGGGGTGATTCGGGGGACCCAGCAGAAGTGATTTGAGACAGTAAATACTATAACCTCTTTCTCTTCCCATTTTCTGATCTCATGTAAGTTTCTGCTTTTGGAGAGAAACCATTTGGAAACCAGAGAAAAGGGAGTCTCTGGTGTATTCCATGTAGGTTGGCCTGTTGGCACTGAGTTGAGATAGGAGGAGAATGGATCAGAGGATGGGCAACCATTATGGTTTCCCTGAGACTGGGGAATGGGGACAGGACCGTGTCAGTGCCACAGCTGGGCCAGTCCCAGACCTAAGGGAACAGAAAGAGGAGGACTTAGGCTCCAAATATTACCAATCCTTTTACATCCACTTTCTAAGCCACAATAATTTGTCTATTTTTTCTATCCATCACCCAAAGCAGTGTGTGTGCTTGTGTGTGTTTGTGTGTGTGTGTATGTGTGTGTGTGTGTGTGTCTCCTCATGTGGAGGTGGGAACTAGTCTAGTTTATTCCACTTAAGTCTAGTAATTCTAACCACAGAGTAAGAGGAGGCAATGCGTTTGGGGCCATGAAGGCCTCAGGATATCAGCTGGTGTTCTGGGTAAGCTTCTGGCCATTAGGGACCTGTAGTGATTGATGGAATCTCAATTATACTGACTAGTTGTTCTGAATTTTGGCTGCACTCCGGAATCACCTGGGGAGCTTCAGAATGCCTGTGGTCTTCTCCCTGACAATCTGAATGTGGCACAGAGGATTTCAGTGTGTCATGGAGGTTGAGGTACCCTCAAATGGAGAGGCTAAAGGACTTTCTTGGTGGGGAGGGCCTTCAGTTTACTGACAGGGATGCTGAATGTCGGCAAAGAGCTTAATGATTAACTTCATGTCCCACGAGCTGGAAGCAGGACTTTGTGGAATTGTCCTACTTTGGTAAGACACTGACTGTCTGGGGCTCTGCCAGTGGCCTTATCCAGAGAGGATAAGGGAGCTGGGGAACTCCCCATAGTCTCCTATGCTAAAGTCATATTTTATCATATTTTAAGCCTTGCAGCACATGGTCAGGACTAGGATGAAGCAGGAGAGGTGTCACTCAGGCCCTGAGAATGAGTGCCACCTTGCCTCATCTTCATCTGCCCTGAGCTGCAATACAATGGCCAATTTGACAAGCAGCTCACCAGTGTGGCTCAGAGCACTGCCTTGCAAACTCTTGACTGACTGAAGCGGGTGGTGGTGGGATTCTATATTGGACAGCACTCTTTGTTTTCCTTTCTCTCTTCATAGAGAACAACAACTTCCAAATGGTGGCCACACTCCCCGTTTGACATTTCAGCTGCTCTGGAAGACCTACATTTCTTTCAAGTAACCCTTAGTTGGGCACCTCACAGTGGGGCTTTTTTTTTTGTGAGTGTTATATAGGTTCAATTTTGGAACAGACCAGTCCAAATATACCTTTCAAAGTGGAGAATGAGCTGACCTGTTATTCAGTAGCCATGGGAGGGAATGATTCTTTTGGGGGTGCACTACTAAGTTTTAGTTACATACTTGGTAAAACTCAAATCTTTGATTCCACATGATGGTTACAAATAGAAACTTGACTTTATGATATAGAGCGACGTTGCTGTACTCAACAATAGATTCCACAGAAAACTGTCTTCATTTTGAGAATTTCAAATTTGAGTTTCATTATCAGTTTATATATTTGCATTTATGTATGTATCTTTTCTTCTCAAATTGGAATTCTGTATTTTTTCTTCTCAAGAGTGAAGATTCTTTCTGCCCTTTAGACCTGGGGGAATCTCAGGGTTCAAGTTCTGAAGTGTCTGTCAAGGAGTGCTTTAGGGGGACGAGGGCTTTCATTGGTGTTAGGGGGTGCCTAGCACGTTGTAATATTTAATGCAAGGAAAACTACAATGGCCACTTTGTATCCTTCGTGCAATAAAGGCGTCACTTATCACTGAACATTACACAGTTAATGCTTCATAATTCTGGTTTCAGTATCAAACTGCCACCAGGCAGAATGTGTCCTGACCTGACCCTTTTTGTTTATATAAAGTGATGTGAATTGATGAATCCACAGAGAAGACCCTTTTGGTAGATGGCTATTGGCTATTGTCTACTGCCCTGGGACAAAGAAAGCCGACTTCTGCTTGGAGCCAGAGAGAACCGGGGAGGCAGAAGAACTTTGGAACATGGACATAAGTGAAACTCCAACTGGAGATTGCAGGATCTTTCTGGAGAAGCCCCTTGGCACTGGGTGTCCTCCATCTGCTCAGGTCTAGCTGACCTCTGGATATCCCCCTGCTGGACATTCTTCCCTCCTTTTCCAGGGAAACAAGGACACAGATGCACTGCCTGAGGTCACTGAGTGAATCTGCATGGATGCTGATTCCTATGACTGGGCTCAGGTCTCAGGGGGCAGAGGGAACCATGAAAACTGCTTTACTGATCTTTTTTTTTTTTATCATTCAAAAAAGCTTTGGAAATCACTTTCCCATCACCAGCACTATTGATTTTCCACTATTGATAGATTGAAAAAAAGGCATTTGCATGTAAATTGAGCAAGCACAGGGATCATCATTTGCATTTATATTAGCAGGGTGCTCATTGCCATTAATTATTTATTGTTTCAGTTATCCTGAAAGGTGGAGTCTCTGGTCTCCCTTTTGCAACTGAAGCAGGCTTCTCAAGATACTGCAATGTGTTGCCAAATTCAAGTCCACTGGGCTTTTGTAACTCGCCTAAGCAGTGCATGGGTCTTCCTTAAGGGTAGGCACTCATCTGCTTATTGAAAGAATTTCTACTTAGTTTTTCTCTTGTGAAAACACTCACCAACGTTTTGAAATTTCATTCAACGTTGTTATGGAAACCCTCTGGTTCATTTGTTGCTAGCATGTTTGGTTAACTTGTACTATGGAAATTTTCAAACATTCACAATAGCAGAGAGAAAAATATGATAAGCACAAGGCCCTGCCACCACCTTCGACAAAGAGCAACATTTTGTGGATTTTCTCCCATCTATCATCAACCACCTGCTTTAATTTGATTTTTGTTTGCTGAAATGTCTTAAAGCAAATTCTAAATACTGTGAATATTTCACCAATAAATTCTTCAGAGAACAGATCAGTACTTAAGAAAACAAAACAAAACAAAAACCAGAATTGTAATGCCATTATCACCCCTAATGAAATTAAAACATTATTCAATGTCATCAAATCCTAATCCATGATTTTAAAATGTCTACTTTTATTTGGTTTCTTGAATCAGCAGCTAACACTTGTGACTGTTTTATTTCAAGAACTTCAAATTGGTAAGAAATCCCCAGTACCAATTATGGACCAGGAGCAGGAACAACAAGGCAGATATGATTTAGTCCCTATTGAATGTGCTCTCCTCGCACGGAGAAGACAGGCACAATAAGTCACTCTCGTACGTGCAGCATGGGAAGGCTCTCACAGGGTGGCACGTCCTGGCAGTCCTCACACATGTGAGGTTGGGGCCCCTGAGGAAGCTGTAGGGGTGACAGCAGGATATTTCAAGTTCAAGGTAAGATTTATGAAGGATCGCTGTGTGCAAGCAATTACTACTAGTTCTATGTGTCTTCTATTAAGTCCCTTGAACAATTCCACAAGGTAGTTTTTATTATCATAGCTCTCCTACAGATTCAGGCACCAATTGGTTGAAGAATGCACCTATTGAAAGATGAGTAAGAATTTGGCAGGTACCCACTGAGGGCAGGATGTTCAGGTAGAGGAAATCAAGTGAGAAAAGAATCCACAGTGGCTTGTGTGTTATAGGGAGAGGGAGGGTGGGGAAGGACTGGTGGTAGAGGGAGGGGAGCCAAAGATGGGCTGATGGGAGATTGTGAATTCTCTGAAAAGTTGTCAAAGGAGACTGGACTCTTACTTTTTTGGGAAGTGGGATATCGATGAAAGTTTTTATAAAAAAATTCATAAAATTGTATTCATAACTTGGAAAGAAAAATCTCCTGGCACTGGGAAGGGTAAAGTGGTTTAGGGATTGCCTGAGAAATATCTAGAAAAGAAACTGATAATGGGATGAGCCAGGAAAGAAGATTTATATCACCCTGATTTATATCAATTACTATAAAAAGTAACACACACTTATTGTGAAAACCTTGGAAAAGGCACAAAGAGGAAAAGAAAATTCCTGTGATCCCAGGAGAGTATTATCTAAGGTTTTGGAATCTCTCCTTCCAGTTTCTCTCTCTCTCTCTTCTCTCTCTCTCTCTCTCTCTCTCTCTCACACACACACACACACACACACACTTTTCTTTTCACAAAGTTTGTATCCTAACTATAAATTATCAAGTCCTGCCTCTTTCATTTACATAATGCCTTAAAATTTTCAGTGTCATCAGGTATTCAAAACCTTGTCTTTGAACACACTGTTCCATCAAATGGTGACATCATCATTGGTTAATTCTGCTCCTGATTATTGAACAATCAGGTTAGAGGTTTCTTTTTTGTTTGTTTGCATTTCAGAGGGTAACCATGGCTTTTGTTTATACCAAATTTCTACATGGTGCTAGAATTGGAGCTCTTGATCTCCAGTTGTTCAGACTACTGAGCTTTTCCACTGAAACCATCCTTGCATACCCAGGTGCATGCAGTCAGGACCCACAAAGAGAGCAGACACTGAACTTGAAGAGCTTGTGTGTAGTCTGGACTTGGGTGTACACACTCCATCTACCACAGGGTGCTCCAGATAACAGTTCATCAAGCACATGGGGTGACTGAGCTTTGACCTGGCTCTGTAAATCAGGTTAACACTCAGGTTCTTAACTGCTGCCACCAGGAAAACAGTTCTTTTTCCTGGTACTCTTCACTTAACATGACAGCCACCCTTGAACCTATTAATAGCCACTTTTATAACAAAGGAGGGTGAGAATGAAAACCTTTGATTTTGAGAGACTATAAAGAATTGGCAGGCTGTTTAGCTGCTGTCAATGTTATTTTATGGAAAACATTCTGAACACCCCAATGTCTACCAGTATCTTTTCAAATACCTAGTTATAGTGAGTTCATCTATTGTCCTCATTTTTCATTGCACCCCTAAATTGGTCACTGGTGATTTGAATTCTTTCAGGGAATGCCATGATTAGGTTATGTGGGACTCTGGGTACACAATGCAATCTTTCTAAGGTTTATGTATAAACTTAGACCATACTTAGTGGAACCACAGGAATTACAGGTAATGGATCAAATCAATTATGGACCTTCCTTCAAAGTGATACGATAAACCAGTAGCATAGAAAGAAAGTACAGGGAATTTAGTTGGTGGTGTTTCTGATTAGAAAGGGTGAAGAATCACTATGAGAAAAACAACAGAGAGGTGGGCGTGTTTTTCAGCAGATCCTTTGATTTCATGGATTTTGATTACTAATGTCAATGGTTTATTAATTTGTCTATCTTGAGAAACAACCCTATGGACCATGTGGAGACTGAGAAAGGTGAGGGCACCCCAGGAACTCCTGGCCAGGAGCATCCAGGCAGGCTGCTGTGAGCTCGCACAGGTGGCCCGGCTCCACGGATGTGGCTGTGATCTTCGGAGGCACCCGAGTCTCTGCCCAGGATGTGTGCATGAAGTCATCTTTCCCACCTCTCCAGGAGTTGAGGGAATTTTCCTTGCAGGGTTGGACAGACCCTGGTTGGATCAGGAGGATTCTGAGCTCCCTTTTTAGATTTTAAGAAATGCTCTCCTGAGCTGCTCCCTTAGTGTTCCTTCTCAGATATCTCTACTGCAAAGGACCTTCTGTACAGAGGTGGCATTTATAAATTGTTGGTTGTATACTAAAAAGTAGGAATGTAATGTGTTAGGTAATTATGTGTATGAAAGGTGAGAAAAATGGAATATTGGAAAAATGAAACAGGCCACCAACAGGCTGACCTGTGGGATAGACAAGAATTCACCTAGTGAAGGGTAGCAGTTGCTACTGTGATATATTCTTCCTTTCCTTTCTGTTGAGTTTCTCTCAGAAAAGATGCTTAAAAGGAACAAAGAGAGAGATCCAGGCAGTGTGAGGGGTCACACAGCGGGGTGGGATGGAGGAAGGAAACCAGTGCCTTATTGTCAGCACCCTAGTTCACATCTCCTCTGCAGAACTCTTCAGGACACTCCTGGGAGCCAGCAGCTGCCCATCTTGTATAGCTGTGAAAACTTCTTGGGGTTCTACAAGGATCCCCACACAATTTCAAAACATGCTCAGCTCAGGCACTCCATCCCAAACCTTGGAAACTTGTTGCTATGTGAGAAATGTAAATTATAGCCATTGGTTGCCAGGACCTGACTTGATGGTCTAGCCTGAAACCCAGGGTTGCATCTTTCTAACCTCAAGAAAATGAGAGATAAGAAAATCACTTCAAAATGAGAAGAAGCCAATCATCCCTGGCCACATTGGAGGATGGAAGTGGTGATGGAAAATGACAATGTAGTGATGTGAGAGCTGAGGCTCCATAGTGCAGGCTTCAATTAAGTCCTTTCCTACTGACACAGGCTCTCAGACTCTGCCTCAGTTTTCCCTCTGCAGAATGGGAATAACAGGAGCCCATTTCCCCTGCGATGAGGTGACCATGGTGACAAAGAAGAGACCTAATGCATCCAACGTGCATCATCAGTGCATATTCGTAGTAACCTCTCAGTCAATGCTAAGGCAGGCTGATGATTGATTTTTGCTTTTGAATTTAAAATGCATTTTCCAGTATGTACAATTTTGAGAATAAATCACATGCTTTCTTTATCTTAAATGTACATGAGATACACTTTAAATTTTGAACAGGGCCACAACATGTTAGCAGGAGGAAGAGATTTCTGATTTCCTTCCTTCCTTCCTAAGGCGGCACCTTGTCATTCTTCCTCCTTGTTATTTATTTTTTAAAAAAAGATATCAGGACTCAACAGAGAGAATCTGACCCCACCTGGCCTGAAGTTCTTAACTTCATACTTCTAAGAAATCTTCACATTTCTTCAGTTTCTTTTCTCAGGGCAGTGAGAGCAACATCCTTTTGCATGTGCTTTGAGTTTGGGGTAGGGAGATGAGTTGTGGGTAAGGCTGATGAAAATCTGCCATCTATAACTTGGGGTTTGTAAGTTGTCTCTTTCTATATGGGAATGGTAACTTGAAACAAAAAATAAATTCTACATAGAGTTTACACTGCTCAAATTGTCATATCACATTTTGTGGGCATGTGAGAGAGTTTTTCTCCTGTGCTTGTGCACAAGAATAATTCTAGATTAATGTCTAAGCGTCAATCATTTTTCTCTTCGTATTTTAAAAACAATAACAGAATGATACTATATTCATCACAAGTCTCTTTTGTGGGCATTTTCCTTTTCTATATATTAGGACATTTTTTCCATTTCATCACCTTTCATAGCTCAAATGTAATTCCTTCCAATCAATTAAGCAAGGCTAAAATCATAATTATAGTTGCAAAGATATCATTAAAAATACATGTGACTGAATAGCAACAACAAAAACCCTTAACAGCTTTTTTCTTCATTCTTTATCCACAAAGGGCATGAATTCCATGTGCCTAATTTTGGAAGGTGAGATTGGTTAGCTCTAGGGTTGAAACTCCTGGTAGGTTAAATTTGTTAGAAAGCTAAGCAATTGACCATGAACTTAAGTTGTAAATTAACATGCTGTTTATGTTAAGATAGATTTGCCAATCCCTAAGTGTCTTCACACTGTGGGTGTGCCTGTTGTGTGTTCATGTACAATAGTGTCCAATTTCACAAAAGGTTAGTCTACAGAAAATTGTGTGTTCTACTATTGACCTGACTAGATACATATTGCTCCTTAGGTGGTTGCATTAACATTGAAACAGTCAGCTTCTTCATGGAAGCATTATTTGTCCTTAGTTTTCTTGGTTTCAGTGTACCAGTGCTCTTTAGAGGAAAAGGAAAGGGAGCTAAATTACAGAAACAAATAACTTTTAAAATTTAGGTTTATTTAAATTCCTTTGCAATCTAATGATTTTCAACTCTCCCAAATAGGGAATCCCATGATGTTATTTTCCAATGGTTTTTTTCAGAGGGAATCTTTGGTTTTTCCCTGTTCTAATTGCTCATACCCTCTGTTCTTTTTTTCTAGGTAAAATGCATCTGAGGGCCCTCCTAATTGCTAAATGTTACTGAGAAAAGTGGTAAAATAGGATTCAGGACAAATGCAAATGTGAACTTTTAATGCATCATCCCAGGGATGCTGGGGGAAAGTGAACCTTGATACTCCTTGTCAAAGGAAAGACCTTTTCCTGGTACCTGGGAAAGGCACACAACACTGATTTGGACACAGGAATCACACGCCTTTAAATTATCTTCAGACTGCTTCATGCCTACCATTTGGTCTCCATCCCACTCTTTCGAGGTTGCTTTCGGGATCAATGTGGCCTCCGGCTGGGTGCTGAGTCAGCTGGTATTTTGGTGTAAAGGTGGGCAATGTGTTGAGCTTGAAAAACAAAATTCAAAAATTTTATTCTCATGCTATATTGTAAAAGCATGAATATTGTATTAGCTTTTACATTCTACTTACTGTGTTTAATACAATGGGACCGTTACATTAGGAATTGTATCCTCCCCAAATTCATATGCAAAAATGACTGCATTTGAGATTGCACTAGGATTCAATGAGATCATAAGGATGGGGGCCATATCCAAAAGATCTGGTGTCCTTAAGCAGAAGAAGAGAAAGTAGCACTGATGTACCTAGAGAAAAGGCCACGTGTGGGCACAGCAGAAGGGTGCTGTCTGCAGTGTCAGGGGAGCAGCTGCAGGAGAAAATTGACCCTTTTAACACCTTGACCTTGGACTTGGAGATTTCAGAACCCTGTGAGGTAAGGTTCTGTTGTGTAAGCCCCTCAGTCTGATGTGCTTTGTTACGGTAGCCCCAGCAGACTGACATGGTATTGATTAGTCATTCCAAAGAAACTGCCCCTCAAACACAGGTTTATTTCCACCACTTGTGCATATGGTTGATTATTGCTTTTTATCAAAAATAATATATCTCAAGCCTTCATGGCTTTACTCCTCTATAATTTAGGAAATTTACCCTGGACTCTTTTCTGAGAGTGTGATAACCCAAACAGTATTAGAAGATCCAGATAATTAAGAAATAGTCAACCTAATTATCAGGAACACTTATGAATATCAGGCCATCAGCAGGTGAGCTCATAAAGAGGCTAGACAGATCTTTGTGCAATAACTCATCCACACTTTAAGAAAGTTCATCAAACTTTAGGTGGGAAAGTCTGAAATGCAAGTGACAAGGGGCTAGCTGGCTACATACTCTGAGCTAGAGCTCACCCATCCTTAAAAGCAACACTCTCTCCATTTAATTTTGGAGTAGGATCACAGTTCGGGATATTAACTTAACCTGTAAATACCAAGAGATGCCTAATGGAAACTGTAATGGTAGAACAAAAGAACCAAGTTCTTGGTTGGCTTCAACACTTTGAGTGTGAAGATAATCACATCCAATTCTGGCGAAGTGAGAGAACACGACTATACTATTTACCTTGCCCATTTAGATAAAGACTCCCATGGCCTTGGCCTGAGAAAAGAGACAAATCTGAAGGTTTTGCTGTAGGTAGGATCTGGGGAAGGGACTTGGATCTAGCTTGGGCAAGGGGTGACAAGACATGCAATTAAAATGACAGGTGGATTAGGTCATCTGAAAGTTGAAGAAACCTGTTTTCTGCTTCTTGGGTACAGTGCTTAGACAAGACCATTTCCTAGTTTGTAAGACCCTCTCCATGGCAGCTGGTGTCCTGAGTAAATGTGTTCAGACACATAGAGATAACTGCCCATAGTTCCTTCACTCCTAGTCATACACTACCTGTGTTCTTGAAGGTTCTGATGTGAACCGAGGGAGGTCTTCCAGCTGAGAGGAAGAGACCTCACAGCAACTCAACCTCTGCAGACCTCTGCAACTCAACCACCAAAGAACTGAGACCCTGCAGGTATGTCAGCAGGTGTGTGGAGGAGACATGTTCTTGCACTTCTAGCTCATGGTCTTTGCATGTCCTGTAGGATATTCTGGGGACCATCCTGAGTATCATGAGGTTAAGTGTCTGGCTTCCCTATCCTCACCAATGAAATGGGCATTCTAAATAAAAAAGTGAGTTAACTATAAAAAGGGAAAGTTTGTATTCATGCATCTGAACTTGGACCTAGACTACCATAAATGTACATAAACAGCTGGTCTTACCAGGGTACGTGGGGCAATCCACTCCCATCTTGTAGAGTGGAAGCTTCTTTGTATTGAAGAGGTGGGTGAAGGAAGGGGAGAGATTGGCCCACAGCTTGTTTCCTCAGACCTTGAACACCTAACTCCAAAACTGGTTAATTTTAAAATTTTGGGAACTCCTTCTCTAAAAGTTGAATGACATATAAGGACTTTGTGGGGAACACTCGTTTCTAGTTCTTTGTTTTTGTTCTTGTTTCAGATCTCCTGAAAGGACTGCTCATGGCCCTATATTTAATTTTGGTGACATGCATAGTTTATGTGAATGTTTGGGGTCACCTGCTCCCAGGTGACCAGGGCCAAGTCAGATTATTGTCATCAAACTGGAGTGAAAGCAATCCCTCAGCTGTAGTTGAGCTGAACTTCTCAGAACACTGTGGTCCTGGGAGGAACTGGAGCAGGTATAGAGGACTGGGAATGGGCCCCAGACACCATGATAGTCAGCCACCTGTCTTTCCCATCCCTTGTGTTCATCCCTTGATCCTTTTTTTTTTTTTTTTTTTTTGGTACCAGGGATTGAATTCTTGGGCACTCAACCACTGAGCCACATCTCCAGCCCTGTTTTGTATTTTGTTTAGAGACAGGGTCTCACTTAGCACCTTGCTGTTGCTGAGGCTGACTGGTTTTGAACTCTCAATCCTCCTGCCTCAGTCTCCAAGCTGCGATTATAGACATGCACCACTGTGCCCAGCTATTCCCTTAATCTTGGCTAGAACCAAAATGTTTTTGAGTATTTAGGGCATAGGGCTTTCTCCAAATGCCCTTAAAACAAATATCATTTACCTAAATGACCCCATGCCAGACCTGGGCACATTCAGTTTTTAATGCCTTGAGGATGAGGCTGTTTCTATTCTTGGTGTGCCCTTTCACAAAATCTGACCTGCCCACTCCACACTTTGCAGGTTTGTAACTCTTTTTGCTTGGCAAAACTTTGAAGGCCTGCAAATCTTTCCTCCTAGAGATAGAAACTCCAATATCTTTTTCAGGTCCTTTTAAAGTCACAATCTATTTGGTGTATAAGAATCAAATTTTCTTATTCCTTGGCTTCCCATTGATACTCTCAAGATGACCGGCTTCTCTTCTGCCCTCTGCTACTGAGCTGTTGTGGGTAAAGAAGGCATAGCATCTGTCATGTGCTGGTTTTGGGGTGGGCTGATCTTAGGAGGAGAGATAGGAGTGTGCAGTTGGGGAGAGCTGCAGTGGAATTCATGTAAACTGGAAATGTGAGCAGTTGGAGGGAAACAAGAGTATTGGAAAGAAGTCTGAAAGTAGACTAGCAGACCTGAAGTTTGCTTCCAGAAATTTCCAATTAAAAAAATACATATTTTTCAATAATTATGTTGTTGATAGGATGGGGAAATAAAGAGAGAAACCAAGGGAAGAATGCAAATCAGAGGGAACATGCTTTGTTCTGTTGATATCGGCCACTCTTTCCTCCCCGAGGGATGTGTGTCCGCAGCTGAGCGGATCTCACCAGTGGACAAGTGTGTGCCTTCACTCTGACACTCACAAGCACCACAATTCCCAGAACCAAGAGCCAGACGCTGGCTGAAGTTGAAAAATTTCAAATGCAAAAATGTGGTGAGCCCCAGTGACATACTTGGACAAGGTAGAACCACACCGTTAAGTCTCTCTGCATGGTGATTTTCTTCCACCAAGAAAAGTTTTATTCAATGAAAGGGTTCTGTTCGTGTTGAGAGCACACACAACTGAGCAAGGTTCATTGTCAACTGAGACAATGATCTTCAATCAGAAGCACTTTCCTGCGTTCGGCAGTGTTTCACAAGTGGAGGTGGCGGGGGAGGTATCTAGTGGATAGAGGCTCCTGATGCTTCTAAGCATCCTACATTGCACAGGTAGCTCCCCATAACAAGGAACTGTCCAGTTCAGAACGTGAATATGCTGCTGTTGAGAAATATATCTAACATTAGCTTCAAATATATTTCAAAATAAAGTGGGCACTCACGACACAGTGTCTCTCATCAGATTGCTTTTTAGACACCTGCTACCTACTATTTATGAACAAAAGTGGTTTATAGTCCAAATCGCTATAAATATTTACGGTTGAAGTATAAACTAATAAGCCTGCTTTTCTTTTTCAAGAGACTGAGTTTTAAAGAAATAGTGCTGGGCTTTTTTTCTTTACTGTTAAAAATTTCTATAAGATTTTTGGCTTTTATGTGTATTGGCAAATGTGAGATCTTTCACACATTTTGAAACATGAATAGTGAACAAATAATTAAAAGTCAGTTTTTTAAACTGTAGGATGATTGCATTACTGAGTTGTACATTTTTTTTTTTTCTGGGTACTGGGGATTGAACTAAGGGGCACTCCACCACTGAGCCACATCCCCAGCCCTATTTTGTATTTTATTTAGAGACGGGGTCTCACTGAGTTGCTTAGGGCCTCGCTAAGTTGCTGAGGCTGGCTTTGAACTTATAATCTTCCTGGCTCAGCCACCAGAGTTGGGATTACAGGTGTGTGCCTCCATGCCCTGCCGAGTTGAAACTTTTTGTTCTTTGATGAAGAACAAAAATGCTTATTTTCCATGAGAACAGAAACTATACTTGAATGCTCAACAGAATAAGCATCTGTAAGTCTTTAGAAGAAAGTTGATGTTTCATTATTAGACAGATTCCCGCTTTTCCCTACCATGTCTAAAACTTAAGTCATTGAAATTTAAAAGTTTCACAAGAACTTTTTGCTTTGTCCATTTGGAAGTGGTCTGGGATGCACTTGGAAATGGGGAATTGAGGTGGCCTTGACTGGGGCATTTTTGTGTGTACCTGGTGGTTCACCTTTCCCTGGGACCACTCCATGAACATCTGTTAGGAGCTGATCCGAGTGTTTAAAGACCCTTAAGTCAGTAAGAGCATGATTTTGCTCTAGAATATTTCATCAAGCTGTAGGTTGATAATGAGAAACATTTTCAAAGACAGACTCTTAATATAGACCTTTTAAGCTCTTATGAATTCACATCAATAGGACTAATAAGCTTATGTCACAGGCTAGTGTGTGTGTCTATTAAGTGAAACTAATTTTACTTAATCTTAATTAATTTTCAATTTCTATTTTGTCTCCTCAGTTCCTGCATTATTCTCTTAATTACAGCTTATGCTTAGCTTTGCTGTTACTAGAAATCAAAGTTTAATGAGGAAAGGAAGCTGGGTCCAAATCTGCTTAGGTGGTAGGACCCTTAAGACCAACTCTTTTTACTGTGGAGATTTTGTGTGTGTGTGTGCGTGTGTGTGTGTGTGCGCGTCTATTCCAAGTTTCAATTTTTATAGACAATAACCCCTTCCCCCATATATAGCAGTTTCCATCTAAGGCAGTTATATCCTTCTATCTAGAAATATCTTACTGAAATATCCAGTCATATTTTTGTTAATATTTAGATAGAATATAAAATTTCTCAAAGGTAAGCTATAAATGATAGCAACCTTGCTTCCCAACTGACCTAATGACTTTGGTATACATGCATAAAACTGAAGAATCCTAGAGTCTTTTCTGAAGGAAATTATAGATTGTCATAGCAAATCACATAACTAAATATTTAGTGACAGTCGATACATATCACTTAATCAGATATCTAAGCACTTTAATCTTGCTTCCTAGATTCATTTTTTATTTTATAATATTGAGTTGAATTTTTTTTTTTTTTGGTACCAGGCATTGAACCCAGGGCACTTAACCCCTGAGTCACATACCAAGCCCTCTTTTGTATTTTATTTAGAGACAGGGTCTCACTGAGTTGCTTAGGGCTTTGCTAAGTTACTGAGGCTGGCTTTGAACTCACAATCCTCCTGGCTCAGCCACCCGAGTTGGGATTACAGGTGTGTGCCACCATGCCCTGCCAAGTTGAAACTTTTAATTTCTGAATTTTTAAAGATTTTTTTAAAAGAACTTGTTCTTCTGTTGAATTTTCTACTAAGGAAACGTTCTGTTGTATCATTCTGGCCCAGTGCTGAAGCCATTCCCAGGCCCTTCCCCGCACTTGAATGCAGACCACACTGCTCTAGTGTCGTTGGAGATGCCCCTGAGGGGAGGTTGTAACATTTCAGGTGTCTTTGCTTTATCATCCTCTTCTACAAAAAAGGGAAAAATTTAGACTGTGACCTACACCGTTTGCCTGTTGCTAGGAGCTCCAACAGTGATGCTCAGTATCCAAGGCAGGTGGAGTGGGTTGAACAGTACCATGCAGCGCCATCTTCCATTACCAGCTACCAGCACCACACTGCAGGTCTTTATCAACCAGACCTGGTGTTACAGGGTTCCCCAATCCTTTTCATCTCTTCCTACTTCAAAGTAAAACTCCTCGAAAGTGATATCACATAGAGGAAGGGAGGTGGCGGTGACAGAGAGCAAGACAATGGAGGAAAGCTGGACTAAGAGGCGCCTGGTTGTCTTGTGCTTTCTTCCATGCCCCTCTTGCTCAGTCAGAGAGCCAATCTGATCAGGACCCCACTGGACAAAGGAGGCAATGAAGTTCACAATCCTGTGTTTTGGATGTTGGATCTGGATAAATTTCTTATTTAAGGGGAGGGATATATGTATCTCCTCAAAGGAGGTAGATCATCATCATCCAGAAGATACCAAAGAAGAGAAGACCTCTGAACAGTATTTATGACATGAATGAGAAGAAAAGGCAAAAATGGCCTCATCTATGGGATTAAAAAAGGAAAAGGAAAAGATAGGCAGAGCTACCATAAGACAGCAGCAGGAATCCCTGACAGATAAAATTGCAGTTGGAAGAAATTAGAAATATATTGTTGGAGAAATAAAGATGAACTAACAAGTAAAGCAATACAGAAATGGAGTTACAAACAATCAAATAGGTGTTGCAAGTTACCAAAGGTACAATTTAAGAAGTTTCACCAGGATACAGAGGGAAAAAGAAGGGGTTGAAAACAATGAGAGAAAATGAAATGTAGGGAGGACAGAGAATGGAGAGCCAACCTGAGAATTATAGGTGTTCCAGGAGAAAAATAAAGAGTAGAACAGGAGTAATTATTCAAATATATAATCAAATAAAAGTTTCCTGAGTTGAAAAAGAATGAACAAGCAGATCAAAAGACCTCACTATGTTCAAAGTAAATTAAATGAAAAGAGAACTTTGTAACATTTGAATTACAGGGATGGAGAAAAAGAAACTATAAGCATTCATGCAGGAAAAAAAGAAAAGGTTAAAAAACAAAGGAACAAAACGGGCGTTAGACTGACATTTTCCCTGGACACAATGGAGCTAGGTCATGGAAGGGAGGGAATGGGTAGGAAAGAATTGTTGCTTGACTATTTTACATTTAACTAGGTTTTAAAAATGGTAGAAAAGCAAGACATTTAGAGACATACTGGAAATATGCCAATCATCTCATTGTTCTGGAAAAAGAAAATCACAGGTAGAGACATTTTAATATATGAAATTCCAGAGTTGTTAAACCAAAGTACAGTAGGACTGTTGCAATACCCAGTGGTACAAGATATGGGCAAGTCTCAAGTCTTGGGGCAAACTGTCATTCCGGCAATGAATTAAACTAGCCGTGTGAATGAAGCTACAGCCATTTGAAGAGAATGCTGCCTCTTTCCACGGTTTTATTTGAATGGAACCTAGAAGTAAATACTTTCATTGTAAATTGTCACTCTTTGTTATGGGAATATTTTTTGGACTGGCCATAAGATGTTTATCTGAAAAAGTTCATTGTACTGTTTAGATAAAATTGTCACTGAGTGTGAGTTCTAGACAAATTGCCTCGATATAATACCACACTTTGTCAGTTATTCTCTGACACTGTTGTTCACATCTTCTGGAGAGAATCATTTAATCTTTAGGGGACTCAGTTTTCTTATCAGTTTAATGGAAATACAATAGATTATTCTGTTATAAGGGATTTTTGTAAGGGTTGAGTAAGTCTATCATATTTCCTGAAATACCTTAAATAAATAAAAGAAACTTAGAATGATGCTTGGGACATTTTTTTGCTAATAAGAGATGTGAATACATACCATGATGAAACAGGTTCAGTATATGCATCTTGGGAAACAGGAAGTACACAGAATAGATGTGAGGTTTCTTTTGGTATCGTGGTGACCTTTCTCTGTTTCTCTAGTTTTCAAGGTTTTACTTAATGAGCTTGCATTACTAGTTGAACAAAGTGTAAGTGTAGAGAAAAACTGGTCATTTGAAAATAAACACAAATTATAGCTGTTTGTCATAATTCTATATTTATCATAGCAACCATGGGTTGGATCATTAGAGCCATTAGTTGTAATCTTCCCACTTTCTATTTCTTAGACTTGAATTTTTTAGGGCACAAGGGCAATGGTACTTTCTTTTAAGAGATCATGGAAATAGACATTGTTTTTATTCTCATCCTAATTATATCAATGATTCCAAAGCTTTGTTTGGTTTTCCTTTTCCAAAATATTTTCTTCTAAAAAAGTAAGAAGCGAGAAAGAGAGGACCAAGGAGATCTGGGGTAAAAGAGTGACTCAGATCCGTCCCAGTTTTGTCTTTCTTGTTTCCTCCATCACTCTGCTCCGGCCATGGTGGTGAGGGGACAGAGGTGTCCAAACTGCTTTTGCAATTCCCTATAGGCTCGCAGCACCATGCCAGACCTGATCCTGGAGTCGAACAGCCGCTCCTGCTGTCCCTGGCGTGGAGAAACAGAACTATTATGTACTAGATGGCTGAAGTTTGCAGTGGTGGAATAATGCTGTTGCACTGGTTTGGAGTTTTAAAGTTGTAGTTTTTACCCTGAAGCCTTCTGGTTGCTCCTTGGGGCTTTATCCCATGGTATAGAATGTGACATGGCTGTTTTAAAGCATTCTTACATTTGTGCCCAAATGCCACATCTCATTCTAACAAAACCTCTATGGTTTTCGTGGCCACGTCCCAGACCATGTATTCCATGTCAATAATTGAACATTTCAATTTTGGAGAAAACCAGGCATGTAACCATGGTTTGTAAGTATCTCATAAAGCATATTTTAAGATGTGTTTTTTTAACCAAGTGTTTTGCACATTATCTCATTTTTGAATATAATTTTTTTTTTTTTTTTTTTTACACCATCAATATACTGATTACTTTGAAATCAATCTCTCCAGCTGTTTAAATCTTTCTAAATTTGGGATTTCTTATCTATGTTCATTCCTGAAGATTTCCTTCTTAAGGATTTTAATTTAGTATGTGAGTGGATGTTTCACTGTCATAGAATCCTTTTTACATCAATTCATTGAAGTCAGTCTTCCCAAGACAATTATGAAAGTAACACCACTTGGTAATTTTCTGGGTTTCTAATAACAATGAATTAAAATAATCAAGAAAAAAAATTTTATTGTGTTTCAGGCACTGAGCTAGTGCTTTATTTCTGTGGGTTATCTTAACAAATCCTTCCAATAAGCACTGGGCATTATTTTTAATAGTCATTTCAAGAATTTTAAAAAATAATCCTCTGTGTGTGTGTGTGTGTGTGTGTGTGTGTGTGTGTTGCTAGGGCTCAAACTCTGGGTCTGGTGTGTGCTAGTCAGATGTGTTTCTGGGCACAGCGTGACATTTCAATACATGTATATAATCCATAGTGATCAGATCAGAGCAAGTGGCATATTCACAAACAGGGCAACTGGTTTGGAGAGCCTCAGTTGTTGCACAAGTTGTACAGAGACGTCAAGGTCTGAGGTCTGATTACTTCCAAAGACATTCCTCTTAACATGTACACCTTATTTCCTTTAAGTTGGCAGCTGTGATCTTTCTGTTTCGTCTCAGGGGACTAATGCTATACCTTACGGACCAGTGGGATCTGTCTCGAGCTCTACAAAATGTTTTCTCTTTACTGTTTCCAAGAACTGTGAGAAAAAATCAGGAAAAATAAATTCCTAGAATCTTCAAATATAAGGAGTTTCTAGGAAGTTAGTTTCTGACTGGTGGAAGCAGTTTGTTAAGAAATAAATGGAAACAGGATGAAATGAGTTTTGAACTGTATGGAAGTATTCTAAAACGTAGTGGTTCCATGTGTCTGGGGACACTCAGCTTTTACAGGGAAGAATCATGGTCTTTCTTCTCTTTCCTTCCATGTTGGGCAGTAGGTGTGTGGTTAGCAGGATAAAAGAGGGAAACTTGTAAATGCAGTTGGCTCATGATCTGAAACTTCACCTCTTCTGCATATCACCTGGCTGCTTAATTTTTTTATGGCACATGTCACAGAATATCAAACCCCATGAGAAGTCATGGCATGTCTACAGAGTTCAAAAAAAAGGGCAGCCCTGCCTGTTCTGAGAAATGTTGACATCTACCCAAGGGCTTTGCTTTAGAGGCCCTAGATAGGTGACTCTACCTATGACAACAGATCCAGCACATCCGACTCCTCTCTCACAAGAAGAGTGTGTGGGGGGTTGTTGGGAAGAAGTGCTGATGGAACGGACCGAGATCAGGAATCCTCCCCACACCCTGCACTTTGGCAAACCTGTTCTTGCTCTGGGGCCCATGTGCAAGGAAGCAGCTTTTCTAAATAACTATGTTTAAATTGGAACTTTGGTAGAACAGAAGTTCTGACATGTTTTACTGATTAAGCAAATTAAGATCAAAACAGACAGGCAGAAAAACAAACAAACAAACATGTGTCCTTCTCTGATTTGTTTTTAGCATGGAAAAATCTTCACGCACTTTATACATTCTGGAAAAGGTTGATCTAATTCTGAGGAGAATGAAGAGCCCTTAGGAAATAGAGACCTGTCATTTATTTGGTGGGGATAAGTGGTGAACAAGAATAAAAAATTAAGTGCATTTGCTTTGGAGATGAGACTGTGCCTCCAGCCAAGTGTCTCCCTGTGGGGAGTGCAGCCGTGACCGTGACCCTGACTTGTCTGAGGATCACCACATTTGGGAATCGAGAAGGCTTGCCTGGGGATATGTCCTCACACCAAATCCCTCCAGCCAGTTTGCCAGATGGAGGAGAGTGGCTTATGCCCAAGGAAGGGATAAATCTTCTCACTGATACTCAGACATGGATGTTATTTTCTGGTTCTTTTTACAAAAGCAGATGATCCGATTTAAGGAAGAAAAGTGGAGATCAGGGACAAGTGTAAGCTGTCCTAGTGATCTTCCTACTTTAATCTTTTAAACTCATTACTTTTTTTTTTTTTCCTACAGCAAATTCAATTCCTCAAAAGCAGCATGCTATTAGGTTTTCTTGCAATTTTAATATTTTTCATAAATATGTCATTCTTAAAGTCCTTAAAAAGCAGCCATTTGAAAAGGTAAGCAGAGACTTCTATTTTATGTATTTAGCAATTAGAGAATCTGTGTTTTGGGTTAGTTAACACTTAGTGGCTACATACAATGTCACACATAACAGAGACGATGATATGCACTGAAGCATCATGCAATTATTGGTTAATCTGCAACTGTAACTTGCTAGGTAATAAAGCAGAGGTTGACTTTTGACATCAGTTCCAGGGATGTTGTATTAAAAGAGAGAAGCTTTCTGATTTCTCCTTGGGGTATGCTTAGGAGTCTCTTAGATGCTGTGTTCTACTGTTTGCTTGTTGGGATTCAGAGTAGACAACTTTCCCTTGTAAGTGGATCCACATAAAATTTGGAATTTGGAACGCAGGCAGTAAAGAAAATATGTTCAGAATGACCATAGGAAAAGTACTAGCACCCTTCTAACGGAGATCATCTCTTGCAGTCTCTCTTGGGAGTGTGTTTAGTTGTAGGTGATGAATAAATGCATGTGTGGCTCTTTCCTAATGTAAGAAAGACACTACTGGGTGTAGGGAGAGGGGCCCAAGCAGGACCAGAGACATTTTTGGCCTTTCATCCTAGGAACCAAAGCAGCTGGCTAGTCACTGTCTGTTGTCAAAGCCTTTGGGACAATCTGAACTTTGACCCTGTTAGGAAACATCTTCCCCTGCTTCCCTCTAGCCGTGCACGATTCCTCACCTAGCCTGGACCTGGACCCTTCCCTGGAGCACCCTGTGCAGCTCTCCCATGAGCACCCACTGACTTCACTGTCACTTCCTCCTGATACACCCCTTGGGCTTCATGGAGAAGCCTGTGATCCTGAGAGCCAGAGCTAAGTCTCCCATTTGGCTTTTCCTCTGTTTTCTCCTTCATCTTTTCCTAGCACAGACACTCGTGAACGCCACCCTTCCTACCTGTGCCCTTGATCTTGCCCAGCCTGGGACTCCCTTATGATGCCCCACACCCATGTGTGTGGTTTCCCCCGAGGTCTCTCTCCACCGCCTTCTCCCTGTCTCCCCACCTGGTCTGCTCTCAGGCCAGCTGTGGCCCAGGCATGGGGACCAGCTTAATCAAGAACTGGCCAGTGGACTGGACCAGAGACCAGCCAAGAGATCCTCACTCAAGAGAGGGAATCTGCATCGCTGGAAGACGCAGGAGAGGCTCAGAAGTGCTGGGGTCCAAATGTTGGGAGAGGTGTTAGGAGGAGCTGTGGATTCAGGAAGCCCCAGATACAAAGAAAGAAACCAGGGAGCCGAAACCCACTGCAAACAATGCATTCTTAGGATGGAGGGAGAGTACACAGTTTCCACCAGAGGTTTCTTAAGCAGATGGGTACATTTTAATGTATTTTTATGAGTTATATAAATAAACATAGATACTGGTCAGCATGCAATTCTCATTTTTTTTTTGATCACTAAATTTCTTGAATGAATTGATTATGCCTTTTGTTTCCTCTTTATTGAGTCCATTCCTTCATCCCCTGTGTAGGGAATATTCTTCTCAATTTGTTAAAATTCAGAGTTGGTTAATATATCTTGTGTTATATTATGTTACAGTAGCTACTGCTACTATAACAAAATATCCCAGAGCAGATGACTTAAACAACAGAAATTTGCTTCTTGTAGTTCTGGAGGCAGGAAGTCCAAGAACAAGGTCAGCGGGGTTGTTTTCTCCTGAGGCCTTTCTAATTGGCTTGCAGATGGCCACCTTCTCTCTCTGGTTCCCACATGGTCTGTTCAGATCAGGTCTGGCTCTTGGCCAGGTTTGGTTTGGCTCACATTGTGTTTGAAAAGTTTAATTAGAGTGGCAAGTTTAAATATCAGATCTTGATATTTTACATAAATGTTTGAATTTGTGACTTGCCTTCAAAAGCTAGAGGACTTGAGAACCCCATACTTATGTACTAAAGGACAGCATTTGGCAAGACTCCCCAGAGGTGCCTCCTGGGGACAGGGCACTCATTGGAGTAGCCAGGTTGCTAAGGCTTCTAGTGGCTGAAGATGTTGGTAATCTTCCCACAATGCACAAGACAGAGCCCCCTCAACACGATCTGAACCAGAACCCCAATAGTGCTAAGAGTTGGAAACCTTGATGTGCATCCACCTCAGTGTGTATAGCCAGGAGGACTAAATAGCCTGAGCTTGGACCTGGTCCTAATCCCATGCCTCATCTGCAGCCACACGTTTTCCATTTGATGCTGTCTCAGACTGGCACCCATCGCCCAGATCAGTTCAAATGCCCGCATTCTCTGTGCATGGAATCTTCTTTGTACTTCCTCAGGTTCAAGAGTTGGGCTCACCACTCTGTATTGGGCTCCATTCTGTCTCACTCACCTGCCTCTCTGCTCTCTCACTCTTGTTCAGGCTCACCATTGTGCCCAGCCTGGCTTTTGCAAATGTTTATTGGCTTAATTCTCCTTTTCCAGAGTTTACACACTATCTCCAAACACTCACTGAAACACTGTTTTCAGTATATTACCTCCCTCTACTTTTTTGCCTAAAAGTCTAGCCCTTTCTAGCCCTGCTTGCTATTTTAGTTCCTCTCCTTTCTTCCAGGTCAATGACTGGCACATTGGCAGGTGTTCAATCTCTACTTGCTGATGATTGATGGGTCTCTTCAGGTCCCCTGAGTGTGTCAGATGCTTGCTTGCATTGGTCACTTCATCCACATGCTCCCAGCCTCAGCTATTCAAAAATGTTCCAGAGTTCCAAACCAAGAGCAAATCATCCCTGAGCAAAACTTCTGCTTCAAGGAGATTCTTTTCCTCCCTCTGAAATCTGCAAGCCCTTAGAATTTGTGTTAAATTCTTGTTATTTACTCTTTCACCCTATTGATTTTTTAAATGTTATTTAACTTATTAATCAAGAGAGTAATTTCTTGGAAGGTGGAAGCTATATTTCTACCTAATAATAAATAAGCCAAATGACTCAGAATTCAGTGGCGAGTCATTTACCAGAACCTCCTTCTCAATATAGAATATAGATTGTTGGCAATATCCGTGATAGATGGCCAGTTACTTAGATAATTTTAGTGCTTGGAGGACAGTTTGGTAGAGAGAAAAAGCATGGATCTTGGAGTCAAAGGCACCGGGGTTTCAATCCAGGTCCCGCTGTTTGAGAGTTCTGCAACCCGTAACAAGTGATTTAATCTCTATGCATTCCAGCTTTTATTTATCTGCAAAAATAAAAAGGAGAATACCTCTTCACTAAGTTGTTCTGGATATGAAATGAATTAGAAAACACCTGATAGAGTGCTGAGTATAACTGGGATGCACTAAATAAGTTTTTCTTTCTTTTTCTTTTTTTTCTCTTAGTAGGATGCACAATGGCCCCTTACAGAAATCCATATCCTAATCTCTGGAAGCTTTGAATGTGTACGCTATGTTACCTGGCACGGGATGATTTGGGTTGTAAATGGATTTAAGTTTGCTAGTCAGCTGTCTGTGAGAAGGAGAGATTATCTTGGATTATCTGTGTGGGGCTAATGTCTTTAAAAAGTGGGAGAGGCAGAGAGAGGTCAAAGTTAGAGAAGAAGATGTGTTGATAGAAACAGAAGTCAGAGTGATTTGATATGGGGAGCAATCTGCCATTGCTGGCTTCGAAAATGGAAGGGGGCCAGAAGACCAGGAATGTGGGCAATGAGATTTGCTGGAAGGAATCCAGGGAAATGGATTGTCCCCTAGAGCTTTGAAAAAGAACTTAGGCTGCCAACAACTTGGTTTTAGTCCAGAGAGATTCATTTTAGTATTTTGACCCCCAGACTTACAGGATGATAAATCTGTGTTGTCACAAAATTTGTGATAATTTGTTATATCAGCAATAGGAAACTAATATATTTCCCTTCCCTTCCCTAAGAGTTTGTACTTGAACTACCCTCCTTAAGAAGAAATAGAAGAGAGGGTGTTTTAACTTATTGTGTCACTCACTTTGTGGGTGGTTAATAATTGTTTGTTGAATAAAGGAATGAATAAATAGGAAGCTTGCTGCTTATGAAGCAGTATGTTACATTGTTCCAATTGATAAAATCTTCCACCTTTTATTAAAGCACGTTGGGTTTGTGATTCTTGGTTGATTGACTGAAAGAATAAATCCCATACTGTCTTCTCTGTAAATAAAAGCCATGTATTTATGTTATTCATATTTCCTTTGATTGTAAGGAAAGCACAAGGTTTGCAGAGACCCAATAATCTCATAATAATTGAAATACTGTTGAGAATCAAAGAACAGAGACTTTTGGTTGGTGTGTTTAGTGATTCGAAATGAAGTCCGTAGGTATTGGGAGAATATCTACCATGTTCAAAGACTTGGATCACAAACAAAAGAACTGTAGAGGTATATTAAAGTTCTTATCCCTGACTATATTAAAAACAAAGAAAGATGATAGTAAATGAGCCAGAAGGTAAATGAAAAATATGGTACATACCATGATGTTTAAAAAGATGATTAATTGACAATAACTGATAGATAAAAATGACCAAGGTTTGAGAATCAATCACCACTGCAGGGGACCCCATTCTGGCTCCAAAGGATGCTTTGATTACCCATGGAAATCTTGAAATCCATCCTGCCAACTCTATGGAGACTTTGAGTACTTCTGGGCTGAACTTCAAGGCTATACTTCAGCTTGGCCTATTTTTGCAGGAGGTGGAATGGTCACCTGTTAAAATTTTGGAATTCAATGGTAAGCATTTCACCTTTGGCTGAGAAATTCTTAATTAGGATAATGACTCCAGATGAGAGAGCACTCAGGTGCCCAAGAAGGAAGTCCCCAACCAGCAGGCAAACCAATGACCTACTTGGAAATCTCTTTTTACCATGGCCATCCTTACTTAAGTCTCTCTTGCTTTCTCAGAACCATTAACCCAGCTTGCATGATCTCCTGGGCTATTGACCTGCTCACATTAGGTTCTGACTCGTGTTCTTATGGAAGCTCAGATTTTGCTAGCATTTTGCTCTCCTGCCTCTTCCTCTATTCGTTTTAATTGGCCCAGAACAACTGCCCCAAGCTGAAAGCTTAAAGATTGAACTCCCCGAAAATGATCGAGAAGAACATGCCAACACAGTAATGTAAAGTTCATTTTACAAAATGCAAGAGAACTATTTAACATAAACACTCAAAGTCTATTTTTATTAATGTACTCATTAGATGTTTTCCTTTGAGAAATGGTTCAATAGAGCTCTTACTGTTTTTTCCAATTAGTGATCATTAGCGTTCTGTTGCATTTCCTTGAGACAAAATATGAAAGGGCTAGAGCAATGTCACTAGGGGCACAAGTTCTAAATTTGGAAACTATGTCAAAACCAATCATTTTGGGATCAAGTATTTTGTCTCATGACTGGGTGCCATGATTCTTAATCTCCAGGACAAGGATAATTAATTTTAGATGAGCTCTAAAAAAGTCAGTTATTCTTTTGCTCTCTTGCTGTAGTGCAATGGCTTCGGTTTACAATCTAATGTATACTTTTAAAATTATAGATTTTTCTTTGGTTCACTAAATGCTAAATAGGCATGGAAAAGACACTATTTAACTGAAATATTATCATTTGAAAGCCAACAAAGACCTCCTCAATTTCAAACCCAGAAACCTTCCCTCAGACTTTTCTCTCAATAATATTTTACATGCATAGCGTTTTATATCAGCCTACAGTCTCATCAATAAAGAGTTTTGTAATTCCTGACGTCTCTGTGTGCTTTATGCAGTGACACTCATTTCCCTGGATGTAACTGTCATCCTCTGTGCTCCCTGAGGGCAGAAACTATCTCTTCTCAGTTCCTTTCAAAATTTCCAAGTTGTAAGGAATTTCTGCTTTTCAACAAATAAAGGCACAAATTCCTTTCCTTTACTGTTGGTCATTCTCTTTTTTTAATTAATTAATTAATTTTTAAAATTTTTACAGACTTCATTTCGATTCATTGTACAAATGGGGTACAACTTTTCATTTCTATGGTTGTGCATGATGTAGATTCATACCATTCCTGTAATCACACATGTCCACAGGGTAATGATGTTATCCCACTCCTCGGTTTATACCCAAAGGACTTAAAATCAGCATACTACAGTGATGCAGCCACATCAATGTTTATAACAGCTCAATTACAATACCTAGACTGTGGAACCAACCTAGATGCCTGTCAACAGATGAATGAATAAAGAAACTGTGGCATGTATATACAAACACACACACACACACACACACACACACACACACAGAGGAATATTATTCAGCCATAAAGAATAATAATATTATGGCACTTGCAGATAAATGGATGGAACTGGAGAATATCATGCTAAGTGAAATAGGCCATTCTCTTTTGAAATATTTTCTTCCCTTGGGTTCTACATGACACACTCCCCAGCTCTCCTACTATACTTTTGAGCAAGCCTCCTTGTGGTGCTCACAGCTTATTAAATTCTCTCCTGTTAATCTTCTACTCTCATCCTTTTCTGCTACACTCTCCCCCTGGACCATTTTGTTCTTTAGTAATTCTTGTGTGTCAGTTCTCGATCTCTAACTCCTATTTTATTTCTGATCTTGTCTTCTCACCTGAGTTTCAGTTCTTACCTGTAAGGTGTTCTTCTGACACTAGGAATGGAGTGAGTCACAAATGATGCCCAAGATTTTTATCCATTCAAACAATTTGAGATTTTATCATGAGGAAATCCCCATGTCTTTAATGCCATTAGAAGTCTCCAGGGCACCCAGGTTCAAAACCATGAATTCATCATTTATTAAATTTTCTACTTCACAATGTCATCTAGCCATTACCAATTTTCTCAGCACTGCAGTTTGAATGGTTTTTACATTGGAATGGAATGTTTCCATCCTTCCATTTTTTAAACTCACTATTTAGATCATACTCTTTTGCCTAATTTGTAAGGGATCAAGAGCATTGGAACCAACCAAGAGCATTTGAGGGAAGAGTATTTATTTTAGTCAGCTTTTTCACTGCTTTAACTGAAAGACCCAATCAGAACAACTGTAGAGGAGGAAAGGTAAGGGCTCACAGTTTCAGATAGCAGGCTCCATTCCTCCTCGGAACTCGCAGTGAGGAAGGACATCATGGTGGAAGAGTGTGGTGGAGAGAAACAGCTCACACGATGACCAGGAAGCAGAGAGAGGTCTCCACTTGCCAGATACAAACATTTGCCCCAAAGCCACCCCCCCCAATGCCCACCTCCTCCAGCCACACCCACCACTTCAGTTACCACTTAGTTAATCCCTATCGGAAGGTTAAATCACTGATTGGGTTAAGACCCTCACAACCCAATCGTTTCTCCTCTGAACCTTCATTGCACATGTGAACTTTTGAAGGACAACTCACATCCAAACCATAACAAGTATCCATGGGCATTTTTGAAATAAGATTTTCTTGGCCTTTGAAGTATCATGACAATTTAGCAAAATGGGGATGCCTGACATTTTTTTCTTACAAATTTCCAATAAATTTTCTGCAAAATAGTACAAACCGTTGATTTATTCCTAGAAATCATAATTAATATTACCAGATGAATAATTAAAAGGAGATCAAATCAGTCATAGTAAAAGAATGAAGAGTAAACTTTGGTATTTCTAACAAATTGAAGGAAAAATAAAATCTTGACACATTTTTTCAACCATTAAAAATATTTTCTGGGTAACATTGGACTTGGTAGAATTATTAGTGACAAAATAAACTCACTGTGATGGTTAATTTAAGATATCGGGTTAAAGTTTATTTCTGAGTGTGTCAATAAGCATAATTTGGGGGAGAGACAAGCATTTGAGTACGACTGAGTAAGGATTATCCTTCTCAATGTGAGTAGGCATCGTCCAACCTGCTGAGGGCCTTCAGTGAACAAAAGGCAGAGAAAAAGAATATAGTTTTTCTCTCACTGCTTGAGCCAGGATACCGGCTGTCTCCTATCCTTGGACTGGGCCTTATACCATCAGCAGTCCTGGTTATCAGGCCTTGGACTTGGACTAGAATTTATACTACCAACTCTCACAGGTTTTCAACTTGCAGATGGCAAATTGCGGAATTTCTCAACCTCTACCATCAAGATTATAGCCAATTCTATTCTATAATAGCCAATTCTTTATAATACATCTCATTATATATTTACGCCTACATATATAAAATCTTCTATTATACATAATACTATATCTATATGTAATCTATTATATATGTATCATATGTGATATATATATAAAACATATATATGGTATATATAATGTCCTATTGGTTCTGTTTCTCTGAAGAACTCTAATATACTCACATGAATGAGATCTAAAAGGGTGAAAGTTGTTGTTGAAAAGAAAACAAAATCAAACACACACAAAAAAGGATTGACAAATCAATTATTGTCTCATAATTAGCTTTAGGGGGAAAATGTTTTATTTTAATTACAATAAGAACAAAGTGGAAAAAATAGGAAGAGTGCTTTTTTCTGTATGAAAAATTAAAGATTAAGTGTTTTAGGTAGTATGCTCTAAGATGGTCATGGCGACTCATGTCTATAATCCCATCTACTCAGGAGGCTGAGGCAAGAGGGTGGCAGGTTCAAGGCTAGCTTGGGCAACTTAGTAAGACCTTGTCTTTAAAAAAGCACACAACTCTGGAGAACACGTTTCTCTGTGAAAATCCTCCAAACATTATATATTCTGATAATACTCATATTCAGAAAGTCCTTGTAGTGAAAGTGCTGATGTGAGATTATCCACTGTATCAAAATGCCAAGGTCAAGCCAGCACGATAAGAGCACAGGGGATGTGGCTTGGTGGCAGGATGCCTGCCAACATGTGGAAGGCCCTGGGTTTGATCCCCAGTGTCACCCAAAGAACAAACACAAACAAAACGCCCAAGAACACCAGCATGATGAGATGTCCCTCATGTCCTTTCCCCACCAACATCACTTGGACCAAGACTTTCCTTTATTTCTGATATGATCTTTTGTTGTTTTTCTATAATTGGTTTCTCAGTTCCCAAACTTCCACCAAAAGAAAAGGCATGTAGCACTTTCCAGGGTGATTCTCACTCCTTGCTGATGTTTAGCGATGTACTTTTTGTGCAGACTTTAGTTCAATACCTGGCACATCATAGATGCTCTGAAGTTCTTAAGTCCCTCTGCAATTCCACATCCTTCCTTAGGCCCAAACAGTCTAACCTGGTTTTGAATACAATCTAGATAATTGTCACCTTAAAATACCAATTCTCTCTCTCTCTCTCTCTCTCTCTCTTCCTCTCCCTCCACCCCCCCATCCTCTCTCTCCTTACTGAACCCTCTATAATATCTTTCCAGTATTATTTACCACATTTTCCTATTACACTGCTTTTCCTTGAGATATTTCCTCCATCCAGACTGCCCTCCTGAACTGAATCCGTTGTGGTTCTTGTGCCTGTAACTTTGGTGCCACCTCTCTAGGGAAAACTTCCCTTACTGTCTCCCAAATGGACACAAGGTCTGTCACTTTGGAGCCAATCCAGCACTTTCTTTTCACTCTGGTGGGTTTTGCACACTTGGTCTCCTCTCCCTACCAGCACATCTAAATTTCATAACAATCAGGACTGTTTTAAAATTATTTTTAAAATCTGAAATCTGGATACATCCCCTGTGCCCCTATCATGCTGGCTTGACCTTGCTGTTTTGGTACAAGTGATAATTTCACATCAGCATTTTTGCTATGAGGACTTTCTGAACATGAGTATTATCAGAATATACAATGCTTGGAGGCTTTTCAAAGAGAAAATCTGACACAGCTTCTCACAAATGTTAGGTGTTCAATGACTATCCTCTGTCCAACTACAGGAAGACTAAAGACGAGATGTCTTCATGGAGACCAACTTGACAAAGGATGCTGCTTCTGTGGATAGACCTGCACATTCCACCCAAGTCACAGTGGTGGGAGAGGGGAGAGATTTCGGGCAACAAGCTAAGGATGACTACAACATAAAATATCCTGTAAAAGCTTCTAAACTTCCTGTCTTTTTTTCTTTTGTGTCTTGTCCCCAAATAATAGCTACACATTTGGAAAACAAGTAATGGATGCCATTGTCAGCTCTGTATGTTCGCTCCTGGGAGGCTCACGCTCAGGAAGTGCTTAGAGAGGGGGACTGTAGAAAGGTCCTTCCTGAGGAAAAGGGCTGATTCTGACTCTGCAGTATAATTGGTTGGCATGCAATTACAGACGACAGTTTTTCTAACCTCTGCACAGTGTCTGAAGTTCATCTGCTGAAAAAAGTTCTTGATTTTCCCATTAATCAGATCCTATTTTAAACTTTGTAACTTTCATTGAAATGAAATTTCTCTTCCTGGTGGATCAATGATCAACGAATTCACTTTCTTCTATATTTGCTCTAGAGTTGGTCTAAGTCTCTGCTTTATTGCTGAATAATGAGATTTTTGTTTCGTGGTTTATTATTGATGGAATGTTTTCAAAGATTCTACCAGCATCATTGTATTCAAGAAGAAAGACAAACACAACCATATTTTAGAAAGCCTGTCAATCGTTTACTTGTGTCTAGCCATCATTGCTAAGAGCCTTGATAAGGACGTGCTTCTATCTCAAAGTTAATTCCATTATGGGCTAACAAATTACCAATTAGTTTCCCTGAATCCAGAACGTAGTTTTGGTATTATCTATCAGTTTAACAGAGAATAAGAATATCAAGGTTATCCCACTGGTTCAACTAATTAGCAAACAGCATGAGAGAGAGAATGCAGTTGCTTAGACAGGACAAGTGTCCCTTATCTGAAATGCTTGGAACCTGAAGTGCTTTGGAGTTCAAAAAAATTTTTGGAAAATTTGTAAATACATAATGATACATATTGGGGAGGGGACCCAACTATGAACACAAAATTCATTTATGTTTCGTGAACACCTTACATGCAGAGCCCGAAGGTGATCTCGTGTGTTATGGTGGTGCCTGCCTTTTGACAGCAGTTCGTCCTATGAAGTGTGGAATTTTTCAATTGTGCGGTTATACTGATGTTCAAAATGTTTCCGAGCTGGGAATATTTCAGATTCCAGATTTTTGAATCTGGAATGCGCAACCTGTGTACGCCCACGTTAATGATAGGAAAGGAGAGTGGACGAGCAGAGAAGGTGGCAAAAATAACTTTGCTAATTGACTTTCAGTGAGTTGGTCCCATTCACATCAACTTTTCAGGCACCTATGCAGATTTAAATGCAATTGCTGATGTTCAGTCCTGTGGGGAAAATGACTTGTAAGAGCTCTCTTGATTTGAACAAATTCTCACAATTTCCAACCTATTTCTAGAGGAAGCAATTTTCTTGAGTCTCATACCCTTGAAGTTTTTCCTCACCCAAGGAATAACTCTAATAAAACAACAATTTTTTCTTTAGTTACAAAGCATCCTGCAGTTTGGGAAACTAGAGACCCTTCGTTTATTTTCCAGCTGTTAATTAGCACATGGAAATCAATAGGGTTTGCTCCTGCGATTTTGATTAGAATAGAGCATTAAGTTTAACAGATGATCAATCTCATTACTTTCAGTAAGAGATTTCTTGCAGCTAGTTACCACCTGCTTGAATCATTGTGATATGAAATATGGCACTGCAGAGAGGATATCTCCACACCGTCTGCATCAGCGACGCCTAAAATACTTGTTGAAGATGGGGAGTGCTTGCTCCCGTGGTGGCCTACTGACCTGTGGCCAGGGAGTGCCCTCCAGGGTTCTCATATACAGTAACACTGGGGAAATAATGGATGAGTGCTTATACTGTCAGGTAGTTGAGGGGGATTCTTGTGACAATGAAATTTGATACAAATCATCAATGTCGATAAGTAGGATTAGTCAAGCATTCCTATTTATATACATTCAAAATAACTCTTACATTTAAAAAATATTTTGGATTTTTTTTTAGTTGTAGGTGGACACAATACCTTTATTTTATTTATCTTTTATGTGGTGCTGAGGATCAAACCCAGGCTCACACATGCTAGGCGGGCACTCTACCACTGAGCCCCAACCCCAGACCTAACTCTTACTTTTGACAGAGAGGGAAATGGTCATTTGGTTTGTTACCATTGAAATGAACTCAGAAAATTCAGTAAAGGATGGCAAGATGACCATCTGCTACAAATGACACTGGGTTTGAATCGAAAATGTCCACTCAACCTTGAGGACTTCTTCAATTCTGGATGGAAAACATGACCAAGGAAAGATGGTCAGAATGCAAGGAAATAAATGTCATTGAAGGTACAGTTTTTTATTTTTTATTTTTTAAATTATTTTTACAGACTGCATTTTAATTCATTGTATACAAATAGGGTACAACTTTTCATTTCTATGGTTATACACAATGTAGATTCACACCATTCTTGTGATCATACATACACATAGGGTAATTCTGTCTGTCTCAATCAACTATCTTTCCTTCCCCCACCCCATTTTCCCCTGTGTCATCCAAAGTTCCTCCATTCTTCTCTTAATCCCCTGCTACCCTCCCGCCTCCCGTTATGTATCATCATTCATTTATCAAAGAAAACATTCGACCTTTGGTTTTTGGGCTTGGTTTATTTCACTTAGCATGATATTCTCCAACTCCATCCATTTACCAGCAAATGCCATAATTTTATTCTTCTTTATGGCTGAGTAATATTCCATTGTATATATGTATCACAATTTCTTTATCCATTCATCAATTGGAGGGCATCTAGGTTGTTCCACAATCTAGCTATGAAGGTACAGTTTTAAGGGAAAAAAAAATTCAACCATTAGCCAGGTGTGGTGGTGCATGCCTATCATCCCAGTGATTCCAGAGACCAAGGCAGGAGGCTCAAAAGTTCAAAGCCAAACTCAGCAACTTAGCAAGGCACTCAGCAAATTAGTGAGACCCTGTCCCCAAAATTTTTTAGATTACGTAGAGGGAAATGAGAGGGAGAGAGGTATGAAAAATGGTGGAATGAGACAGACATCATTACCCTATGTACATGGATGATTACGCAAATGGTATGAATCTACATTGTGCACAACCATAGAAACAAAAAGATGTACCCCATGTGCTTACATTGAATCAAAATGCAGTCTGTAAAAATTTTAAAAAAATTTAAAAAAGGGGAAAAAAAAGGCTGAGGTATGTGACTTAGTATTTAAGCACCACTGGGTTCAATCCCTGGTACAAAAAAAATAAAAGCATTCAATCATTAAGGACATATACTGCTTCTAATTCAAAGAAAAGTACCATGTGTATTTGTGAGTCTCAAGATTACATGTAAAAAATACCACTTCTTGTCTTTTAAAATTATGCATCAAAGCCTCAAAGAGAGGCTTTATGATTTTCTATGTCCTTTTTTTTTGCTGATGCTTTTTCTTTTAAAATAAGAGATGGAAGTCATAGAAATATGGAATGATAGATTTTCAAGGATGAGAAACTGCAAATAATTATATAATTAAAACAAATAATGGATTTAATTCAACTAAAATTAGTTCTAATTCTCTACCAAAATTATTTTAAGTAAGAGGAAATCCATGGCAAAAAGCCCACTGACTCCATGGAGGAGCTTGAAATGCAGGCTATCAAAGGAAGGGCTATATATTGCATGATTCCGACTATATGACATTATGGAAAAGCCAAAACTATGGAATGGCAAAAAGATCAGTGGTTGCCAGGGGTTTAGTGGAGATAGGAGTGAATGAGTGGAGCATGGTGGACTTCCAGAGGAGTTAAATATTCTGTATGGTATTACACTGGAGGACACATGTCATCACACATTTATCAAAACCCAAAGGACACACAACTCCAAGAGTGAACCCAATGTGCACCATGGACTTTGGGTGATGATGTGTCATTTTAAGTTCATCCATTCTAACAAATGTACCACCTGATGTTGGATGTTGATGGTGCATCTGTGGGCATGAGGTATATATAAAACTCCATACTTTCTGCTCAATTTCACTGTGAACCAAAAACCGTTCTATAAGTTAAGTCTATTAAAAAAGACTCTCCCTGGGGAGAGTGTTATGACTAGGAATGATGCATGATACACCTAGGAGAGTCCATGACCATCAAGGCAACAGTGGAACTAAATATCAAGAAGTGTGATAGTATGGAGGAGGGAAAGTCAATAATGGAGAGTGGGAAGTTGGGAACTTTGAGAAGGTGGGCTTATGAATCAAATTGTGACCATCAATACACACTGATCAGATAGATAGATCCCAGTAATGTACATCATTTCGGGGACTGTAAATCATATGGTAATTCTGGAGCAAAATTGGAAGTAGTGGGAAGAGTAGAAGGAAACAGGACTAGACAAATGGGTAGAAGGCAGGTCAGGGAAGGTTAAGGAGCACATGTATCTGCACATCACACACACGCCTGTGAAAACACAGACACGGGCATATGTGCACACACATTACAAAGAACTAAGGCATTAAGCCTGTTGGTGAACCACTGAATTGCTTTGATCTAGGAAAAAATGTGAAGTGATGTGCATTTATGAAGAGACTTGGGATAATCCTGGGGTGGTGGAAGGGAAGAAAGACTGGATGGAATCATCCAGTTATCTGGATGCAGGTAAGACTTAATGGCAATAAAGGAAAAGAGAAGATTCAGATTCAAGAGGTATTTAAAGAATTGGATTAGCTAAACTATGAATGCATCAGTATGGGGGCGGTAAGGGAAGAAGGAGTCAGAACATAGTTTAAAGTTTTGGGCTTAAGAAAATGGAGGGTTTTTTTTTTTTTAAGGAAATATAAAGATGTAGGTTAAATTCAATTAAGGCAGAAACTGCAGAAAGAAATCCAGTTTCAGGGGGTGGGTATTTTCTTCTGATTAAGGGTTTGTTGTTCAATATACTGAATATGACAGTCTATGGGACATCAATCCATTCAATTCTAATCCATTCAATTGATCAATTTTTTAAAAAAATGATGCCTATCTCGGGCTTGGTACTGGTGAGTCAGCAATGAACAAAACAAAAATGTGATTGTTCTCATGGAGCTTACTGATGGTGGGAAAGGAAGGCTTCAGACAATAATTGCAGGCAAGATGTTGGTTATGAGCATGGAAGTATGGCTAGATATGTGGGAGACATCTAGGATGGAGGTGCAGTTTTGAAATCCATCTATGGTTACAGTTGACATAAAGATGAATAACATGGCTGAGAGATGAAGATAAGTGAGAAGAATAAATATCAAGGAGAGAAATGTAGGACATCTCCTTGTTGGATGGATATTAATGAGGATTGGAGGAATGGTCATGAAGTTGTTGAGGGAGAATCATGGAGAGTGGTGTTTGGAACCAAGGTAAGAAATGGTCAGGATATAGTTATGGAAACCTGACAGAAGGTAAAGCTTCAAAGATTTCTTTTGGGGTTTTCAATATGCAAGGCTTTGTGGATGTTTGAGAACACATAGTGCATTGGTAGAGGCTGTCTCTTTAGATGCGTTGAGAATGAAAAAGTGATGAGAGATGACAGTGAGATGATATGTTCTAGATGCACACTCTTGATGGAGATGGGGGGAGGGAGAGGGAGAAGGAGAGAAAGAGAGAATAGAGATGAATGTGGGACTAATCTATATATGTCAGGGCAGGTGCTAAACAATGGGAGGGATTTGAACATCATAGTGATGAAGGAGAAGAAACTAGACAGAGAAGGAGAGGTTGAAAATTTGATAGCATAGGTCCCAATGATGGATCGAGGCCCTGGGAAAGGGCAGGAGAGCATGAGGTCCATTGAGTGGAAAAAGAAAGAACTACTAAGAGTGTGGTGGATATATGTGGTGAGGAAGGACAGGCTACAAGAAATCCAGGAGAAATGAGTCCAATGAAACAAATTAAAAGATGAGCAAACTTTGGGATGTCATTAAAATTGTTAGTCTTGATCACTTTAATAATTATATCTAAAAATATCCCATGTCTGAATCCTGTATTATCTCATAGCTTATAGGATTTTAAAAGGGGGAAAAACAACAACAAAAAATTGTGGTTTCAATGTGAAATGAATGTCAAAAATAAAAAGTGAATTTGATTTTGAAAGCTCTTCCTTAGGGCTTTTTATTTAAATGAAGTAAGGGCCTCTGAACTCTATAGATCACAACAGGAACATGAATCTAGGAAATTCCGAGGTCATGTCATTCTTGGAGAAAACTGTAACAAACAGAAGCTTTGCTGTGAGTTCTATAAATATTTATCAGCCATGACTTTTACCCACGGGAGGTTAAAGATCTCTGAGTTTTGGATGAGAATACATAGCAGTCTGATCTGACCTGAATTAGCAAGCAAAAAGAAATCTCCAAATTTAAAACTACTTAGTGCAAGCAAATACTGACAAAACATTACAAAGTAATAAGGGTGGTTCTAGTCATTTATAAAGCACTCAGTGTAAGCACTGTAAGAACTTTTATCATTATAATCATATTTAATAAATCATATTTTGCTTTCAGATCCACTTTGCCTCAGAAGAAAACCAAGTGGGATATATTCTTAAAATATATGAGATGTTATCTGGGTCAATTTTAATATTAGAAATGTATTAATTTCTTCCTTAATTTTTATCTGTTTTTAGTTTGAACTTGTCATTTCAAATTCTATTTTATTCGAAGCTATATTATATGTTCTCAGTATCATGTATTATGATTTTCACTTACAAGGTTACAAATTTTCACCTTCAAAAGTAGTTAAATTCTTGTTGCCTTTTTATTACAGAATTAGATCATTTTCGTGATTTAAACACGGACATGACAAAATACATTCAATAGAAGATGCATTCAAGAGAAATATGGATAGAAAGCAAAGTGGATACCCACTATCAATCTCTTTAGCTATATATTCATTTGTGATTAGTTCGATCACCTGCAAAGGGTTTCAGAGTACTTAAAAGAATATTAGCATAAACTAAATGTGAGTTTTTCTCTTGATAATTTTATGGTGTCTAAGACAAACAGAAACGTGTGGGGCAAAGTGGAATGGAGAAACATTTTAGATTGCATGGATCCCTCCCTACTGTCAGTCATAGATTTGAAAGTGAGGGGCGTAGAGTCATCAGTGTGACCAATACTGAGAACATTCATGTGAGAGAGAGAGGATTGGAAGAGGTTTTCCCACGAGTGACAGCAACTCAGAAACTTTCTTGATACTATAAAAAAACAAGTCATGCAGATGAAAAGAACTTTCATAGTCAATCAATAATGACAAATCAACTTCACAAAACCAAATTAGATTCATTTTTTTTCTCTTCTCTGTATGAAAAATGGTACTGAACACCATTTTTGTATAAGGAAGTCTTTGTAGAGTATATAATAAAAATTACTTGAGAAGTCTTATAAAGGTGTACCAGGTGTTTGATTATATATATTTAATACAATTTGTTCCAGATTTTGTAATGCTTGTCAGTTTTTAAAACTTTTTGATTTGCTGTGATATATTTTCTCTTTGTAAAAAAAATTCGCTTTTATACTTAATTTTACATTATTTTTTAAAAAAGACTCCATAAAATCTAGGTCTGCCCCAGGAGTAATTTTTGTAATTTTCACTGGAAAAAGAGTGTTCCATAACATTGAAGAAATGCTTCAGTATTCGATGTTTCCTGAGAACCCTCATTTATCTTTGTCCACAGGTTCAAAGTATTTTCCTCACAAGTATATTTTTATTGGTATAAAATATTATATCGTATAGATCTTTCACTTTTCTCAATGACCAATTTTTCACTGTTCATTATATTTTTTTCCTTTTTAAACTAGTAGTTCTCATCCCACAGAAGAACAAATCTGAGGTGTCCATGTTCACAAGATGATCACAAATGACATCTAGACAATGGTGTGTAGGATTTGAAGGATATGCATTAAAGTACAAATAACTGTTAATGTATCTTTAGAATTTTTAACCTCTCCTATAATGTGCCTTTTACAATTCAAGGCATTTCTAAAAATCAGTGCCTACAAAATCCTGAATATACATGAAATTTTGGTAGCTTCTCATTGGAGAGGTACTGATTCATGATGCAATTTTTATCAGCAATAGACTTATTTCCCTGCAGTATTATGCTATTTTTAGAAATCTTTTGCAGTAGTCTATTTCTATCTCAGCAAGAGTTCAACTATGTTTGCTTTTATTTATTTCCTAGAGTCAAATATGAGAAGTAAATATATATATGTGCATACCATATGTTACATATTATATGTCATATGTAATACATGCAGCTATTATATATTCTATATATGTGTATCTTGATCGATGTCCTATGAACTGATCATTGAAGAGTGGCTTGGTGTTTTCCTTTCTCTGCTGTCTCTTCATAGATGCCTTGGCATTCTTGGCTCTGTGTAAGGCATTCAAATGAGTAAAGGACATTCTCCTAAGTCTGTGGTGGTGTCAACGCCATTTTGGTGCTCTGTTTAAATATCAATTTTTTTTATGAACATGGTAGAAGGCACAGAATATGTGGTAATACCATGTTTTGAAGGGTCAACAAGAGAAGGCAGCATCCCAGAAAATGACGGTTTGTGCTAATTCTGTGGTATCTAGTGGCCAGTGCATGTCATGGTCAGTGGGCTTTTACGAGGTCAAGGTTGTAAGTGTACCCATGAGTCCAAAGCCATGACCATCACCTGCACCCCATTCCCAGCCAGCTGTCATACAGATGTGTGCTTTTGGTCACAGGGTTCAGGACCAAGGAAAATTTGGCAGAGACAAGTGCAAACATATCCCTTCTCCTGACAGACTCACTCATAATCTACCTATTTGGGCTGGAAAATGGTAACCTGTAGTAACATCTCCATCGCTGAGGGACAGCTTATTATTATACACCAAATAGTGAGAAGAAGGAGAGTTGCTTGATTTGAAAGCAGTTTGTTATTTTCGAAAATCCAGCCTGGTAAACAGGGGTTATGTAAAAAAAAAAACAGTCTTGAAATACTGCATGGATATCATGCCTTGGCATGTTTGGAAATATTTCTGTTTTTGTGAAATTGTACATGATGCTTGTTTTACTGTACTCATATCTGTGCATTCCGAGTGACAATTGGCTGAAAGTTAGAGGGCTCTGGGTAGCGAAGCCAAAATTCCATACATTCAAGCCAAGTGAAGCATATTTACTTTGAGTCATATTTCATCATGTGTGGCGGCAATGGATTCCGACCAGACACAGTGTGCATTTTCTCCCTAGCTGTGATGTTCTTTAATCTTAACACAGCAACAGATCGCAGGATTTATTTTCCCCCCGCAGAATCTATGGCAAGTTAGAATCACCTTGCTTTCCCGAATTCCACTTACAGTCGTACTTTGTCTTAGGAAATGGAGCTAGAATTGAGCATGGGTGTGAAAAAAGAAATGGTGCAAGTCTTCATGAACTATAGAGCTTGGCCGAAGCGGTTTCCACTGGGGCTGATACACATCAAGATGGGAATATGATCCTCTGTATCTAATTGATAAAAGATTTCTCAGTGCACCCTCTAAATCATCGATGTCCAGAATGAACATAGGATATCATGTGGCACGTAGGCAGTCAAGTGCTGGGACTAATCTGAGTGATTGTGAAGCAGTTTTGTCTATAGGACAATGGAGCTCACAAACAATTTAGGGGAAGAAAAGCAGTTTGTGATGATTTTGCTCGCCTTCATAACAATCAGTCACCTTGCACACTGAATTTTCCTAAGTGCTACTACTACAGGTGCATTTTGGGGGTCAGTCTGGAGACAGTTGCTTTTAGCAGTACAAAGCCACCAAAAGCTCACACAACCCAAGCCTTTGTCTTAATTCTCAAGATGGTTTCCATTTCTGCCAAATGAGGTATCATTTTGAAACTTTGCATTTTAATAAATATTTACTTAAATTATTGATTGAAATTTCAAAACATTTTTGAAGACCTTGGTATTTTTCCTTTTCTTCCTTCTTTTTAAGTAGTTTGTGGAGAAATAAATACTCTGTGTGGGTTCTTCCCCCCTGAGTCTGCTTCTAGTTGCTAGAAGAGAATACCTGGGATTAGGTTATTTATAAAACGAAAAGTTTATTTAGCTCACAGTTCTGGAGGCTGGACATCTAAGATCAGGCAGCAGCTCTGGGAGGGCCTCATGCTGCTTCATCTCATGGTGGAAAGGGGGAAGGGAAAAGAGGGTGAAGGGAAGTGGATGGACTTACATTGACCCAGCTGGCTCCTCCCTCTCAGTAACTAATCCAATCCTGAGAGAGTGAGAACTTGCAGATCCAAGAAAAACATTATTCCCTGTTAATGACCTAATTATTTCTTAAAGGTCCCAGTAGCCCTAAACACTGTTACACTGGGGACCAAGTTTCAGCATGACTTTAGGAGGCCTCAAACCACATCCAAACCACAGCTCATTCCTTGAAATTCATTGAATTTTATTTTGAACTTAATGGAAATTCACTGCCATGGTAGAGATCTCAGCCATACTGGCAAATGCAGGGAGCGTGATATAAGAATTGGGAAGACTAACCATGCCGAGTTGTTCTGTTTGACTCTATTTTATTTTATTTATTTTGGGGACTGGAGATTTAACCAGGGTGCTTTACCACTGAGAAACATCCCTGCCCTTTTCATTCTTTATTTTGAGACAGGGTCTCACTAAGTTTCTTAGGGTCTTACGAAGTTGCTGAGGCTGGCCTCAAATTTGCCATCCTCCTCCTTCAGACTCCTGATGTTCTGTATCATTTTAATTGACAATCTGCACTTTGGTCATAAGTAGAATTATCAAGTTGACTGTATGACTATGGGTTTACTTCACTACCATTTAGGAATATAGTGAGGTAAAAATATTTTCATACTGAAGCATCTAACAGGTGTCTTTCTATTTTTATAAAAGCAGTAAGAAAAACCATCAAGGATTTTTCACTGGATTTATTTGCAAGAAAAGCAAATTTTAGTTTGGGGCCTTAATTTAAATTTCCATCCCATCCCCAACCCCCAAAGAATAAAGCATTTATTTTGGATCATTTTGCTTAGGTAATTTCAAAACCATAAGAAATGGATTATTGGATGGGAGAATATCTTTTTTTCAAAGGGAAATTCAGTTCTCAACATATGCATAGAATTATAAGCAGAACTTGCTTAACTTGTACTAAAAATGAGAGAAACAGCTGGATTATTTGAGATAACACAGTTTATTGGAGAATATCAATAGAGTATTTTACTACATATGTGTAATTTTCAGTACAAAGTTCCATTGTCTCATTAAGGATATAAATGTAGAATAGAAAACATCTCTATGGGGCAAGGTGAAGGCCAGGCATCTTACACATGTAGAAACTCATCAGATAAAGTCTTCTTTGGAAGCCACCTGATGTCTGAAAGACACTTACCACCTCTGTACATGTGGCTTGAACCTGCTCCCACCACCACACTGAGTAGAAAAGCAGGAAGACAGTAAAAAAGGAGAAAAATCAGAATTATTTTTCACCCCTTGCAGAATACCTTCAGTAGTTCTCTATTTCTCCCTTGCATTTTAGATTGATCCATTTGAGATAACAAAATGCCCCCTGCACGAAGCCCTCATGTCTTGATCTACTTTGCCCTCATGACCATGTTAGCAGTAGAAATCAGTCTGGCCTCCTACCAAAAGAACCCAAAAGCCCAGGGTTAGGGTAGAACAGACCACATCTACAAATTGATGAAATTTATACTCATCCATGTTGTCCTATGTCACCTCACTTCAAAGCACAATTATCACAAGAGCTAAAGTTAAATATGAATAAATGGTCATGCACCCATGGCAGGTCAACATTCACAGGTTTGTGGAACTCCTTCGTTACTCCTTTCCACGGCCTGTGATGCACACTACCATATCTACTACAGACAGAATCATTTGACCATTCAATTTGCTTTGTCTGAATAATTCATTTTAAGGGCATTTTATTGTTAAATGGACTTTATTGTGATCAATTCTCACATGAAATGTGATTTCATGGCAGAGATAAAAATGAAAGTGACATATTTCGTGTTTTCTCAAAAGTCACATTCAGTAGCTTATTTTTCACACAGGTACTGAGATGATGTTTAGGAGTTCAGAATGATGTCCTTAACCCAGGATGACAGGACCAAGGTAAGGCCCACGTGGAGTAGCTTGGAGTCAGTGGCTGCAATGGCAGATATGGGTCATTGGGTAGATCCCAGCAACCCTACAAAGTTCCAATGATCCTGGTCAATGGGAACTGATACCTGGGCCAATATGTAGCCAATAAGGTAAAAATGAAGGTTGGAGTTAAGGAAAGAAGATCGAAACCAAGTCCAAGTTTTTCCAAGTAATTGAAATAACTTGACTGAAAAAAAACAAAAAATATCACCCCATTCCCACCATTGACCTGACTGGAGGCCAAGGCTGAACTTCTGAACTCAGGAGAAGCTGCCGTGAAGTAGTAGGGGCTCTCCTTGATTTAGACAGATGCGGGAGGGGGGCATCTGTCTAAATTAAAATTAGAAGATGGGGGGATTAGAAGATGGGGGGGCATCTGTCTAAATTAAAATCTTCTAATTTTAATTTCTTAGATTCTACATTTGTCTATTTAATATGTATTCCTCAAAGGGCCAATTAAGTGTATTTCTATTTTTCTGTATTTTTGATGTCCTGGCTTGTGGACTTGCTGGCTTACTAACTCTTCTGGAGGGAAGATTACCCTTCAAAGGATTAGGTACACTCTAGAAATAGCAAAGGTTTCATCGGGGAACCTGCCTTTCATATATACTCTAAGCAACCCAGAGCTTATACCTCCAACAATCTTTTACTTTTTGTTGTTGTTAATTGAATTTTCACACAGTAAGCTAACACTACCCTGCCCTAAATCACACCAGGGCTAGGAACCAGACAACTACATAGCTTTTCCTTACACCTGAAGTCCAAAGAATTATTTCAAATAGCCAATCCTAGGTTGCTGATCCTATCCTGTCTTGTCTTTCCAATGGAAAACCCAATAAAGCCTCAGGCCAACTCTTTTTCCTTGTTCCTTCTGTTCCTGCTCAAAACATGTGGCCCTGCCTGGTAAGGCATGGCCATCTTTCTCAGGAAATAGAAGTAATAAAATTCTTCTTCCAATGGCTTTGACCTCTTCATGTCATCACCCAACCACCTTCATAAATTTAAATCTTGTGGGCACATTTTTAGACATGATCATATTTATGTAGTTAAGAGTGGTGAGGATACAGAAGCACTTCTTTTAGACTCTATTTTCCAGTGATTCAGGGATGCCTATAGATAGCTCTTTGTTCAGCACTGAATGAACCAAACTTGCATGGGGTAGTTATCACCATGGGAAGTTAATTGGAACAAGCAGAGACAAACAAATGGCTAAATAATATCTATGCTTAGCTGTATTCCTTGTCCACTCAACATGGACAAGAAAACAGAAAAAATTTTTATAATGCAATCTGTTTTAAATATGTCTTACCCTTTTTCAAAACCTAGGTCTTTCTTGGTATAGACTTATCCATAATATTTGTCAAGATCAAAGCTACCTTTAAAAACAATTATAATAAAATTAAACTTTTTGACTCTTAAAAAAACCCTAAAACCCAAGTCTTTCATTAGGTAAACTGGTAGTCTTCTTCCCTGGCTCAGTTTATAGACATGTCCTTGCAAAGTTAAGTGCTGTGGAGGCTGACAATGGAGGCAAAGCATTATTTTAACTCTTAAATATCATGTAATCTAATTAGCAATGACGTAATATGTAAGAATGTGAACAACCTAGAAGTACAGACAAAGATGGGATTCACCGTGCAAGAACTTTCTTATGGACACTTGCATTTCTGCACATACTGTGAGTAGGGGCACTTACTGCCATTGGTTGCTCCAGACTCTATTTTCATGCATGCTTTTGTGAACCTTCTCTGGAAGTAGAGATTGTGTCTCTTTCCAGAGCATAAGACAGGTTGCTGACTGTTCAGCATAATAAAGATTATATCTATTTTTGAGGTGAAAACCAGGCGGGCCTAATCCTCATTAGAAAAGATTCAGGTTTCCTAAGTTTAGGGAGCCTCTCCCATAATAATATAAAGCAAACGCAAAAACAATCCTCTCTCCCACTGTGTGTGGAGGAGTTGCCTGGTGCTTTCTTAGTGTCATTCTGTGAGCAACTAGAATAATTAGGGAAAATGCTGATACTCTGGCTACTGCTATTGCTATGAGGAAAGATGTATCCTTTGTCTCTGAGCCAAGAGTCTCTTCTCTTCTGCCAGTATTAATGAGGATGTCACTTGAGGAGGCTCACTTTCTTCCTTGCAAACAGGCTAAAAATCCCAGACTCCCCAAAATTCTTGACAAAATGCCTGTGCATGAAAATAGGGAAGACATTGGAAGAGCCTGGAGTAGCTGTCAGCCTGTGGTATAGTTCTGAGCCTTATACTGGAGAGAGGGAAGGAAGCAAGATTGAGTAAAGAAACTTGGGTAATGTGAAGCTATAAAAAGTTTTGGCAAGCTGATGGAGAGTCCTCCAGCCAACATTATTCTTCCTACCCTTCCCACATCTCATAAAAATGGCCTGCTACGGTGTCCTGCTGTGTTCAGCCATTGGTGGTGAGCAATCTGTGGGGGTATGGTCTTGGATCAAATATAGCATTTGGGGACATCAGCTAATTACCTTCCTCATAGGAAGAGATCTGAGAGATATATTTGCATGGCCACAACTTTAATTAAAATCCTGTGATTCCAACATTTGTCTTTCTTTCTTAAACAAAGTTGGGCACACTTTATTTCAAAGAGTTCAGGAAGTCTATTCAGAGAATGTTTAAAGGTTGGGATGAAGAATGTGTTGGACAAGATACTTGATGATCTGAAATGCAACTTGTAGTCAGTTAGGCACACACACACATACATGCACACACACATAAAGAATGTACGGACCAGGAGTGGTCAGTAGGGGCCACTTTCTGGGTCAAATGAGGTATGGAATCAGATGATATTTCTGATGTATTTTGTTCCATCTTCATCTCTGCTTTCCTCTGCAGTGACTTTATTAATACTAGAGAAAAGAGAGACTTTTCTGTCTGGTAGTGCCAGTAAAAGTCTTTGGACTGGCACCCATTGGCTCAGTTTGAACCAAATCCTCTGCCAAAACTAGTTGCTTGACTTGAGTAACATTGTTCTCTGATGGTCAGCCTCAGCCACGTGTTGTGCTCCGCCTTATGCCAAACTATCAGCAACCCAGCCAGCTGGAGAAACAACAATTATTAAAAAGGAATGATGCTTTATAAATTGATATGTTCACCAGAGAGAGGATTTTTTTTTTCTCAAAGCTTCAGTATCAGGAATGAGATGGGTTGGTGGTGAGTTTAGAAGCTGAGAAGTTTGGTGGTTGGCTGAGGATAGAGAGGTGAAGAAAGGTATTGACAAGGCAGATGAATTCATAAATATAGTGTATTGGTGGGCTTCGTGTTACTACTATGAAATATCTGATGCAATTAGCTTTATAAAGAGAAAAGGGCTATTGAGCTTCAAGTTTTGGAGGTTTGAAATCCAATAGTATAACGCAGACTTGGCTGGATGAAGTCTACCTCTTGACTGCATCACCTCATGGCGCAGGTCACACCGGCAGGGTGTGTATGTTGGAGGAAAATGTCCGCATCTCCAATTTGAGAGAGAAATGAGGAGGCAGCTGGGGTCCTGGGTCCCACATCTCTTTTGGGGGCATGGTCCCAAGAACCTAAGGACTACCCATCAGGCCCTTCTTCCTACAGGTCAACAGCACATCCCAATGCCACCAACCTGGGGTCCAAGTCTTTACATATAGACCTTGGGGGTCACTCATCCCCCAAAGGGATCTGAAGCCCTTTCAGTGTAAAACATGGAACCATAATTAGATATCGAGACTTTTAGAAATTTAGAAAAAAAAAAGGAGCACCATGTCCTTTCCCCTTGTGTATCACTGTTTGGGAGCAAAAGTGTTTGGCAATTTATTTTCTAGAATATTTGAGCTAGTAAGGACTAAGTTTGTTTCTATGAAGTCTGTCTCCAAATACATGAGATTGCACCGTAAGGCTTGGACCCCAAGTGGGTTTGTTCTGTTTCTTAGACCCTTTAAAGTTCAAGGTGTCAACTGACAAATCTGATGAACAAAATGCTCAGGAGTGCATTTTCTAGAATCTTCCTGGCCCCAGTGGTTTCAATTTTTTAAAAAAATCTCATCTGTACAGGCACTGTGGTACTGAATAAGGCTAGGAGTTTGGTTAAGTCTCGATTCAGGATCACTGCCCACTGTTGATTTCCCTTAGGCAAAACTTTGAGTTTCTTGAGGGAAATGGGTACAATGCACTTCTTAAAAAATTTCTGTCAATCAACTGAGATAATGCATGCAAAGCTGTAGACTGATATAAAGACAAGTGTTATTGTTCCCAGGCATGGGAAATTCAGGCCAAAGGTGCAGATATAACAGAATCATCAATTTTAAGATTTGTCTCTTTCAACTCATAACATAAGGGATGGAATCTCTTCTTCCGGCACCCAGGACTCCTCGCCTTTGAGTTTGCTCTAAAATAATGGTTGTGTTTTCATAATTCAGAACAGAGCCAAATCTGCAGACCCCATGGACGGTTCCACAAGTGGTTCTGCTGTCTTCTCTTTGTTTCTGTAATTGTCAATCTCTAATTTATTTCCTTTGAGAAAGAGGTAATCTCACCATCAACTCATTAGTGGCTTAATACAGGGAAAGCTGATTACAGGCAATCTGAACAGCTAATGCTCGCACTGCGAAGTCATCAGGCTAACAATACCTTTGGAGAATATTTCTCCTGGATTTACCATTTCAGTTGATCCTGTTAGATTTTGTGTGTCGACAACGTGTGTCCTCATACCCTGCTCCTTGGATGCTGCATGTACTGTGATCCTTCCAGAAAAAACAGAAACAAAGGTGCATGAAGCCAGATATTTAGGGAGGGAGGAAAAGAAATCGTTTATATGTGGTCACTTGATTTTCAACTCCTGACTTGATCAAAATATCCCAAGGTTCAGTGTAAAAGAAAATGTGAGATACAGTTACTCAAGGGTGTAGGGATTAGCTGGAGAAGGGAACTAAATCAGAAACAAAGGAGATTCACACTGAATGCCCAGGGAGAAATGAAGGAATTTGAAACCCATCTGAATCCTTTCCTTTTAGTCTGCCTCCAAGAGGCTAAAACATCTGGTGAATCATGTCAAAGATTCAATCAGTCATCCTTGTGTTTGGTTTTTAGGATGCCAGACATCTGGATTGACTGAGTTTCTCTTTTTCTTTAATTAAATCAACTAGATGTTTTGGCTTCCTGTGACATCTGCTTCAGTACAAATAGTACACATCATTCTCTTATTTGTACCCCTATCTAGTTTGGATATATGTTTTTTGTTTTAATTTCTGTTAATGTAACCTTAGGTTTAAAATAGTTTCAAATATCTTATCCTGCTTTTGAGCATTAATGTAGGAATATTCATAAATTAGAAAACCAAAACTGACTTGGCTTACTCTTTCCCAAGTCACCATGGATGTTACCTCCTGATGAATGGAAGTTGGGAGGATTAAAGCACTATGTTAAATAATTACACAGCTAGTGTTCAGAACGGATCAGAATACTCTTTTTGATGTAAAGACAGCTGGCACTGACAGTCATTTTAACTGTGTGTAACAGGAGCACACAATTTATATAATTAATGCATTCCTAGGTTTTTCAGTAGAGGAATTTGGTCTGGTTTTATGCTCTTCTCCAACACCCTTCTCATTCCTACCTGGAATGGTTTCTGGGCAGCTTCATGACTGGAAGACAGTTAAAAGGAGATAAAGAAGTCACAAATGCATACTGGTTTAATGAAATATTATATTTTCTAGGAGATAAATCAAATCTCAGTGTAGACAAAATGTTTACCACTCTAACTAAATATATGACAGAAAACAATGAGGGAATTTGGGACAACATCTCTTATTTTTTTGGGGGGGTACTGGGGACTGAACTCAGGGGCACTCCACCATTGAGCCACATCCCCAGCCCTGTTTTGTATTTTATTTAGAGACAGGGTCTCACTGAGTTGCTTAGGGCCTCGCTAAGTTGCTGAGGCTGGCTTTGAACTCTCGATCCTCCTGCCTCAGCCTCCCAAGTGCTGTGATTACAGGTGTGCGCCACCGCGCCTGGCAGGACAACTCATATCTGACTCACTAATGGTGTTTTCCTGGGCCCTCCCCAGCTCACAAGTCAAAAAATGATGCTGCTTTCTCACTTAAGTGCGTCTCTTCTTTGGTTTTAAAGAAATGAAAGATTAAGAGAAAAGAGAGTACTCGTTAGAACTACAGTGAACTTTGAAAGACAGATGATCAAGGTTTTAGGATTCTTATTATAGCTATTTGAACCAAATTAGCTAGATATTTTATATTTATGCTGTGAGACCTATAGGGCACATGTCCAAACATGATACCTAAAAGAGTTCACTAGAACTAGGCTCCATTCCTGAAAAAAGTCTAAGTACTACTCTAAGTTGCTCTAAGTAAAAATAAGTCCCCTTTGATGCTACTCTGCGAGATGCAGGTACTTTGAGTTTCCTCTGGAGTTCATTTGCAGAGCTGCTTACTGCATTAGCATCTTTCAAGGATCCTCCACCAATGAATGGAAGGTGCCAGGAACTCTTAGGTGCATTTTATGTATTTTATCTCTTAGCTTATAACAAGTTTGTGCTGGAGATATTATTATTAACTGAATTGAACAGAGACGGGAAGGGAAGTTTAGAGAGGTTAAGCAACTTTCCTAAAGTTCAATAATTAAAATTTTGTGTTAAGAATATTTTTTAAAATACGTATACATGCATATAAACACGTAGATTCATTGCAGGCATTTGGGGAAAGATTGTTTAAAAGAAGAGCAAAAACTCTGAATCCTATTTCTCTGAGTAATGACTTCATTTTCTGGTGTATGGACCAATATACACATAGATGTGCAAGTACTGAATGAATAAATTCAAATTTAAATCCACATATCAGACTTTGTGTGTTATTTTGTAACTTCCTTTTTTTTTACAGATGTAATTGGCAACTTCTTTATCATCCTGAATTCTTCTGCAGCAGAGATCAGTCAGCTGTTTCTATAAAGATCCAATTGATACAAACATGCCTGTTAGTACAACTTTGTCACAACTACTTAACTGTGAGAAAGCATAAGTGAATGGGTGCCATTGTGTCCCAATAAAACTTTATTTACAATAGGCAGTTGGGGTCAGATTTCATAGGCTACAGTTTTCCAATATTTATTGTACAGCATCATTTAAAAAATGATACCAATAGTTATGACCTGGCTTATTATCAAGAAAATTTCCTAGCAATAGGATTTCTGAGTCAATGGAAAATCCTCTTGTAAAGTCTTGGCATGTACTGCCAATTTACTGTCCCTCAAAGCTGCAATTTACAATTTAATCAATGGCTAAGAGAAGGGTCTTCATTTATATCCTTGCTGCAGTGCATACTTGGAATTTTGAAAACCTTTGCTGCTGTGGTTTGGCTGTGAGGTGTCCCCCAAAAGCTCACATGTGAGACAGTGCAGGAAGGTTCTGAGGAGAAACGATTGGGTGGTAAGAGTCTTAAACCAATCAGTTAACTAATCCCTGATGGGATTAATTGAAGTGGTAGGTGTGGCTGGAGGATGTGGGAATTGGAGTGTGGCTATGGGGTATATATTTTGTATCTGGAGAGTGGAGTCTCTCTCTGCTTCTTGATCATCGTGATGTGAGCTGCTTTCCTCTCCCGCCATGATGTTTAGCCTCACCTTGAGTCCTGAGGAATGGAGCCAGCCTTCTATGGATTAAGACCTCTGAAATCATGAACCCTCAAATCAACCTTTCCTCCTCTACTGTTGTTCTGGTTGGGTCCTTTTAGTCACAGTAGCAAAAAAGCTGACTAAAACATTTGCCAACCTTATAGGCAAAAACAGTACCAAAACAACTTTTTGAACTTTCATTTTTGATGATTATTATTGATTATTATTGAGATTGATCATAATTTTTTTCATTTTTACATTTTTTAATATTTAAGTGTACAGTAACCATTTCCTTCAGGTCAATACAATTTTATTTATTCTAGAAGCCTGTAAATACAGTTTTGGAGCACTAACTGACCTATACTCACAGTTAGAGCAACACATAATGTGTAGGATCAACGTAGAGCTGCTATTAAAACCTTGTATCTCTATTCATCTACTCAAAGTGGTAAAATAAACTGAGTTTCTCTTCTAATCTTGCTTCCTCCGTGTCTTGCTCATAAATAAGAATGCACTTTTCTTCAAAATACAAAAGTGACTATCTTGCCCTTCTTTTCTTCCTCACTGGGCATTTCCCACATAAGGCACATTTTATCAGAAGGCAAAATTTTGATATCTCTTTATCTGGGATTCTCCAAGTGGTGAAATAAGTGTGTTAAAAGTCACAGCCATTTTTGTGGGTTGGACTGTGTCCCCTGTGAAGACACATTGAAATCTGAACACCTGCCACTTGTGAATGTGACCTTATTTGGAAGATGTAATCGAGTTAAGATGAGGTTATCAGACTAGGCTCTAGTCCAACATGACTGTTATCCTTATCAGAAGTAAAGACAGGGACAGAGGGACCTTCAATGAAAAAAAGGAGGCAGACTCTGGAGCCATGTAGCCACAGGTCAAGGAACACCTAGGGATCCCAGCAGCTGAAGAGACAAGAAAGGGTCCTCTCTGGGAGGTTTTGGAGAGAAAATGGTTCTGCCAGTGTCTTGATTTTGAACTTCTACCCTCTTGGACTATGAGGAAATAAATTGTTGTTGTCATAAGCCCCCTCCTTGTTGGTACTTTGCTGTGGAAACCCCAGGAAGCCCATACCAGCTTAGACCACTGGGTCTTTTGGAGCTGAACCGTTCACAGATTTTGTCTACTTTTCTTGCCTTCAAATAGAGCTCTAATCAGAGAAATCCCTTTTCCACCCAAGGACTGTGATCAGGGGACTGTTTATTTCAGGACGGAAGGAAGAGAAAGCTTGTTGGGCCGTTGGTCCTGATCTTTTCCTCCAACCTAGCCATGCCATCACTAGGGCTGATCTTCTGATCTTTTACAGAAATCTGAAAGTGGCCAGATCACTGGGAGGTGCCAAGCTCCTCGCTTTGCTTATGGTGGCCGGTGTCCCATGGACATGCCAATGAAGAGGCTTAGGCTTCTGGAAACATGACTTTAAGGCCTGTCACAGCAGGTATGGACCACTGAAAGCATGTTCTGGTCACATCTGGTGATGTGAGGGAGATTCTGCTTCCCCCCTTTATTGAAATATAATTGACGAATAAAAATTTCACTTAATGTGTACAATATGATGATTTGATGTGTTTCTACATTGTGAAATGAAATGATTACCACATAGTTCCTTATTATTTATTTACTTATTTATTAGTGAGAACACTTAAGATCTACCATCTTGGCAAACTTCAAGTATACAATATAGCAATATTAAACTTATCAACGGTAGTCACCTTGCTGTCATTAAATTTCCAGAGATAACTCATCTTAAAACTGAAAGTCTGTGCCTTCACTGGCAATACCATTCTCCAGTTCTGTGAGTTAAACTTCTTAGATGCCATAGATAAGTGAGATCTTACAGTATTTTTATTTCTATGTCTGGCTTATTTACTTAGTATAATGCTCTCTGGGTCCATCCATGTATCCAAGTTCTTTTTATGGGTGAATAATCTCTCTCTCTCTCTCTCTCTCTCTTTCTCTCTCTCTGTGTGTGTGTGTGTGTGTTTACTTATTCATTCATCCATCCATGAACAGAGGGTTTCCATATTTTGGCTGTTGTGAACAGTGCTACAATGAACAGGGAGTGCAAATATCTCTTGAAGACACTGATTTCCTTTACTTGGATAACCAGTAGTAAGAATGCTGAAGTCCTAGGCCTATATTTAATTTTTTGAGGAACACTCATACTGTGTTCTGTAATGACTGTCCCAGTGTATATTCCAACTCACAGTGTGCAAGGGTTTGGAAAGGGAGATAATTAAAACAGGCTAAATCTTACCTTAAAGTAATCAACACACAGGTTGACTTTTTAGGCACTGGTAGGAACACCATTATTTCCCTTTCTCTTTGTGTTTTCCAGGCAGGATTTAAACTGCCAAAACAGGTAAGTTTGCAATGGAGCTCAGAGAATGTGCTCCCTATGCAGGCTATTTGACAGCTGGCTCCTTTTCCTGCAGAGGTAGCACAAGGCAGGCCGCCCCATACCACCTCTCCCTTCTTGTCTGATTTTGAGCTACTTTAGGGGATGAGGAAGGGGCCATGTGAGGGTTAAACTTGCGAGGGTGTGGATGCATCCCAGAGTTGAAGCTCTTCTTAGACACCAGATAAGAAACCTCTTTGAATTGAGGAAAAATAAACACCCAGTGATATTATTAGAAACTCAAAAGGCTGGAAGGAAATTAAAAGAGACTTGTGTGTAAAACACTGTTTTCAGACAAGCTTACCCAGAAGAGCCAGGGGTGTAGGGGGCGGGAATATGATGTGTGAAGGTCTTAATGCCAAAACATGCGCCGTAGGAGAGAAAACAAAGTGAGTTGCGCTGATGTCAGGGGTGGGGTCGGTGAGAGACTTGCTTAGGTCAGCAACTTTGTAGGTGGGTACAACCCAAGTAAGCAGACTTCACTGTTTATGAGGGTGGGGCCTGGGGGCTTTCAGTGACAGAGGGAAGGGCCAAGGAGTGGCCAGAGGCCATGGGGAAGCTTCAAGGGGTCTCTGGCAGGCCTCAGAAGTAGAGGAAGCCAAAGTCGCCACAACTCTAGGGGCCAGGACAGAGCTAGGTGGGAGCAGGTCGCCAGGCCCGCGATCCGCAGGCACCGGCTGGGGGCAGCGCAAGAGCCCAAGGACAGGCCGGCAGGGCAGCGGGCACCACAGCCGGGCTGTCGGGGAGCCAACTGCGGCAGAGCCCAGGGCGCCCAGAGGGCACCACGCGGCAGCCAGGACTCCATCTCTTCCTCTCTGTCGCAGGGTGCTGTTGGCCGTGCCCCTACTCATGGAACAAGAGGCCATTTAAGAGAAGAGAAAGGGGAGAAAAGGATCTGGAAACCACACGCTTATTTCCAGGGACTGTTTAGCTTTTGCTCCAAACAGTTCATGAACTGGGCTAAAATGTAATTTTTTAATTCTCTGCTACCTATCAGATAGAGTATCCCCAGTGAGTAGATCACAGATCAGAAGATATTGCTCACTTTTATAGAAATAAATGACTTTTCTCCACATTTGTGTATAGTCGAGGTAAATCGTGACTTGGAATCCACACAGTGTCATTGCGCACAGTGGGCTGTCAGAGGGGACACTGCGGGGCAGGTTGGAGGTGGGGAGAGGGGTGTTCTTCTGCTTGTGCCCTGGGGCCTATGCTCTCCCAGAGAAACTTCGCTCCTGTCACCTGCTCTTCACTCCTGGGCTCAGACCTGGCTTCTGGGGAGTGCTGCTCACTCCTTGCTGATCTGTTTCTTCCTTCAGCAAATGGGTCATGACTGGGTGGGGACATTGCTACAGGGAAAGAAGAGCAGACCAGTTCTCTCTCACGGAGCTGACAGTCCGAGAAGTAAGCAAGTAGCCACAGGGATAAAGGAAAGATGGCCAATTAAACAGGCGTTTTTCACAGGAAGTCTGTTTCAGAAGTCGAATGGGGGGATGGGCAGTTGGCAAAAGATGAAAAGTAAAACGATATATTTGGGTTGAAGTCGGTGGCATTCCCAGGAGGCTGGAACTTTCTAAGTGCGGTCAGCAACCAGATACCAGGAAGGATCAGGGAAGGAACACTGAAAAATTAACTCGCCCAATTTTTTTCTCCGCTTGACTTTAATGGAAGACTTTCTCATATAAAGAGCTACTCTTCACAATGAAGTCGCAAGGGGCGTGGAACAACATAAACCTCTTCCTTCACGTTCGGCGGGGGGCGGGGGGGATTGTGTTGTCATCTATGAATACAGTGGAAAAACGTGTTTATGCACATCAGGGAAATGAAGCCCAAGTATCTTCTATACTTATTCAGGAAATGAGCACATGTGGTCCCCAATCTTGCCTCTGTCTTATTTCCCAGTCCTCTGCTGTCTTGCCATGGTTGGTCTCAACAACTTGGTGACCCACCCAGGGAAAACTGGTGTCAGCAAGAAAAGACGCAATTGCAGCTAGGTGTCAACATGAGAACTTGTGTTGAATGTGCTAAATCACCGCTGGTGGGTTCCCAGGCATGGCTCTGTAATGTGCAATGGAATTTGTGTGTATAATACAAGGTCTACGGAAATTCAGGGCTTCTCATTTAAAAATAAAAATGTAAGCAAAATATGAAGATACAAAGTATAATGAAATATGGTAAACGTTAGTCTGTTTGGGCTGCTGTAACAGAATCCCCTAGACTGAGTAGCTTATAAACAACAACAAAATATTTCTCACAGTCCTGGATTGCTGGGAAGTCCAGGACCAAGGTGCCAGCAGATACACTGAGCACCTCTTCCTGGTTCACAGACCCTTGTCTTTTCACTGCCTTCTCATGGTGGGAGACAGGAGGAAGTCTCAGTCCCTTTTATATGCGAGCTAATTCTATCTTGAGGGCTGTCCTCTATGACCCAATCATCATGCTCCATATGCAATCCCAGTGGGTACAGAGCTTTAGCATATGAATTTAGAGAGGCCAACAAGCCTTCAGATAGAGCAGTAAGTAATATAGATCATGTTTCCCAAGGAGCAGGAGCAGCTCTAGTTTCTAGTCATCTATACTCAGTTCTTTAACTTCAGTTCACAGAGCTGGGGAAGCACTAGCATTAGTTGTAGGTCCTGACCTGTGTGAAGAGGCTGATGGTGGGTTGAGCTCAGTCTCTTCCTCAGACTCTTCTTTATTTGAATGCAAGTGCAGTTGTCCCTTGTCTCTGGTGACAAATATGTTATAAATGACCTGTAATCACTTTGCACCAATGTATCGCTCCCTGACTTTCATCATTGATTATTGATGCGTTTTCTAATGATAGGGTAGTTCAGGCATCAGAATTACAAATGTGATTATTCATTTAGCTTGACTTTGGCCATAATTTTCAGTTGCCCTGCAACAATTTCAAGGTGTGTTTGTCAACTAGAATGTTTATTAATAGCAAGCTGTTTGATTCCACAGGAGGGCTATATATTGGGTGATATGTTTTATAGTTAATTTAACACTTTTTATGTACCTGGCTCTACCACTGTCTGTAACAGCAGCTTGTATCGGAATCATCCTCATCCTGAGTTTCCATAGGTTCAAATCTTGGTGAACAGCATTCTCTGCTGCTTCCTTTCTTAGCATGTTTGCAAGTTTGTGGATCATGCAAGAGAAGGCTGAGATGAAAGATGGTTCAGAGCTTTAGCACACATGTTGCATGCAGAGAAGAACACAAGTCGGAAGTCTGCAGTCAGTGCATCTTTGAAAAGTGGACACGTCCGTATAACTAGTGCGTGTCAGGAGGGAACAGTTCCAGCACCCTCCTGCGTCTCCTTGTCCCCTCTCCATTGGTATCACCACCACAGTGGTACCCACTGTTCTGACTGCTCCCATGGTACCATTTTTGTGAACTTGGTAGTAATGGGATCATGGGGTGACTATTCCTTGTTTCTGTCTTTTTAAGCTCAACTTTATTGTTTGAAATTCACCCATGTTCTTCTGTGAAGTTGCACTGAGGTCCTATTCATTGTTATGGAGTATTATGTTGCATGAATAGACCGTGATCTATTTGCTTAAACTACTATTTGATGGTCATTATTTCCATTGTTTGGCTATTATTAATAGTGCTGCTATGAACATTCATTTGTTAGGAAAAAATATATATATCCACAAATGTGTTTTTGTTGAATATATGCCCTGGTGTATAACAGGCGTATAATAGGTACTTCTATAGGTACTTGTCCAGTGGCAGCAGATGCGATGTCTAAGGTGGTTGTAATTGCATTTATTCCTAGCTCCCAACATGAGAGCAGAATTTATTTAACAAAACCATTAAATTGCTGCACCCTTTACAAAGAAATTCTTGATCTATGAGAAGATTTAAAAGGAAGCTCATTTCATATATTTAAAGATGTATCAAGGTCGCATGAGATTTCTGAGATGTATATTTGGTGGGAAGAGAAATATGCATTTTCTTTTTGTTCTTCAGGTAAAAATCTTGAAAGAGAAAACAGTATATAATCATAATATCTGGTCGTCATTAAATCAAAACTGGAAATCTCAGCTGGGGGCACTACTATTTTGGCACTGTGTGTTAACTTTGGGAGTGTCACCGAGAGGACATAATTTCTTCGAGGGCCACTTTTGTGGATATTCCGATGAACTGCAGTAGAGTCACCTCGTCAGAGCGCCTGCCGCTGTCTGACTGCTCCCGGAAGTAGATGTCATCTTTCAGAACAGCTCTCAGGGGTCTGAGTGCCAATGCACATGTGAACCCGGCAGCAGGGGGACAGGAGGTGCCAGGGCATCCTGTCGAGGAGTCTCATCATTCCCGGTGCCATGTGTCCCAGACTCCATGGAGGCTTCACAATCCAGATCCAGCTCCTTACGGTGGATGCCAGTCCCTCCCAGATCTGGCTGTAGGTTGACCATCCACCACAGCTCCTGTGTGCAGGGTCGTTGGTCCGTTTTTTTGCCCCGTGTCTGGGTGATGAATGGGAAGCCGGGGGAGGCCTGCTGAGGACCGCTCACCATACATCATTCTGAACTTGGTCACTCCCGAGACACCTGTTGATATTTAACTCACCCCGATCGACTTTCCTAGGTTAAGTTTGGTCAAAACATGTTGTTTGGTTTCAAAACCTTGGACTCTGAGCTCTGAAAAGTTTGCAGGATCATGCTGAGACCTCCACTCAAGACATCGAGTGCTAATTACAAGCCATCTACACTGAATCTCCATGAGGATTGGAAAACAGGTACAAAGGACAGGTCGGCAAAGGTGACACTTGTCCCAGGTGTGATTATTGTGCAACCAGTTGCTTCCTGTCCACCTGTCCCTGTTAATGCAGATTCCAGGAGGCTGAAGCCTGGAACTCTCTTTCACTGCATCTAACACAGGGCCTCCCACTTAGTAAGTGCTCAAAAAATATGTATCAAAAGAGCACAGAAGGCCGGGCGTGGTGGCGCGTGCCTGTAATCCCAGCACTTGGGAGGCTGAGGCAGGAGGATCATGAGTTCAAAGCCAGCCTCAGCCACTCAGCGAGGCGCTAAGCAACTCAGTGAGACCCTGTCTCTAAATAAAATACAAAATAGGGCTGGGGATGTGGCTCAGTGGTCGAGTGCCCCTGGGTTCAATCTCCAAAAAAAAGAAAAAAAAAAAGAACACAGAAGGTTACTGCTCTCAATCCACTCCCGACCACAGCCAGAGAGGCAATCCTGCCTCAGAAGCAGCACAGGTGTTTAACAGACACTAATCCACTTGAAAAATTCTGACCACATAAGTGAGTCATGACCAAGGCAATTCTGACTGTGACAAAGAGTAGTGTGTATATATATATCTATATATCTATATATATATATATATATATATATATATATATATATATTTAAGAGAGACACTTTTATGCTAGAGTTCTGGGATGAGAAATTCTAAGAAGAGATGATCAAGAATAAAGATCATTATTTTAAATACATTTCACTAAAAAAATGTAAAAAACAATAAAACAGCAATAAAGACTGAGGCTAACCTCAAAAATGTTGAAAGTTATTTTTAAAAAACTAAAATGTAACACTACTACTAGTCACCTGCATGTATTTGCATGATTTTTTGGATACACAGATCTTTGTACAATGACTGCGGTAGCGTGGAGCAATTGCATGCTCTTTCCAAACATTCTCAGATTATGGTCTAATGTCTTAAATCTTGAAAAGGACCTCTCTGCAGTCACTGAAGCAAGCGTCTCCATTTGGCCTGATGTATGTTTAGTCTATTTCTTCTTGGCAACAATATTTGAGCACAAACGTCCGAGCATAAGGCTGACAAAATGTTTTCTTTCCTACTCGTTTGTGTGGTCCTGTTAAATAAAAATTATATGTTAGGAACTATGATCTATTCAAGGGAAACATGCATCTAGATAGCAGTTTACTTAGCATTAAGAATAATTCCTGAAAGGCAGGACATTCTAAGTGAGAATGACTAAGAACACTTCTTTCTATCATCTACTCTTCTAGCTATTTAGCTTAAACCGTCTTATTTTGTGTAGAAAAAAATAAAAATCATACAATCATAAAGAAATTATTAACCTATGAATAATTTTCTTTATAATACCTTTCCACTCTTGCTTTCACCATTTATTAATACACAGTGTGGATTTGTATCTACTGTTTTCCTTTTTTAAAATATTGGGCAGGAAATCATGCATTCCTATCATGTTATTCGTTTTTTCATATCAGGGATTGAACCCAGGGGCACTTTACCACTGAACCACATCCCCAGCCCTTTTCATTTTTTCAGACAGAGTCTCACTAAGTTGCTAAGGGTCTTGCTAAGTTGCTGAGTCTGGCCTCAACTTGTGATCCTCTTGAATCAGCCTCCCTAGTTACAGGGATTACAGGCACACATCATCACCCAGGACCTATCAGATTATTATTTTTATTAATTGGTTCTTTTTAGTTTTACATTACAGAAAGAATCTATTTTGATATATGTATACAAGCATGGAATATGTCTTTTATTATTATTATTTATTTTTTTTTAATTTTACAAACTTCATTTTGATTCATTGTACACAAATGGGGTGTAAATTTTCATTTCTATGGTTGTGCATGATGTGCATTCATATCATTATTGTTAATCATACATGCACATAGGGTAATGATGTCTGTCTCATTCCACCATTTTTTATCTCCCCTCCCCCTCCCCCTCTCATTACCCTCTACATAATCTAAAGTTCCTCCACTCTTCTCTCACTCCCAACCCCCCCAACCCAATTTTATATCATCATCTACTTATCAGGGAAAACATTCACCTTTATTTTGGGGGGATTGGCTTATTTCACTTAGCATGATAATCTCCAATTCCATCCGTTCATCTGCAAATGCCATAATATTATTCTTCTTTATGGCTGAGTATTATTCCATTGTGTATATGTATCATAGCTTCATCTATTGAAGGGCATCTAGAACAGACTTCGTTAACAAGACTTCCAAAGCACAAGAAATCAAAGCAAGAATCAATAATTGGGATGGACTCAAATTAAAAAGCTTTTTCTCAGTAAAGGAAACAATCAATAATATGAAAAGAGAGCCTACAGAGTGGGAGGAAATCTTTTCCACACACACACTTCAGTTAGAGCACTAATCTCCAAAATTTATAAAGAACTTACAAAACTTTACACCAAAAATACAAAGAACCCAATCAATAAATGGGTAAAGGATCTGGACAGACATTTCACAGAAGAGGATGAACGGGTGGTCAATAAATATATGAAAAAGTGTTCAATATCTCTAGTAATTAGAGAAATGCAAATTAAAACAACTCTAAGATTTCATCTTACTCTGATTAGAATGGCTATTATCAAGAACACAAACAATAATTAGATGCTGGTGTGGCTGTGGGGAAAAAGGCACACTTGTACATTGCTGGTGGAGTTGCAAATTGGTACAGCCACTGTGGAAAGCAGAGAAACTTGGAATGGACCCACCTTTTGACCCAGTTACCCCACTCTTCAGTTTATACCAAAAGGACTTAAAATTAGCATACTACAGTGATGCAGCCACATCAATGTTCACAGCAGCTCAATTCACAACAGCTAGACTGTAGAGTATATCTGATTCTAATTAGGATCCCAGTCCTGGAGAAATTCACTGTGGTGTATTCATATATGTACATAGAAAAGTTATGTCAGTTCTTCCCACTTAAATTCCTATTCCTTTCCCCACCTCCTCCCCTTCATTCCCCTTGACTAATTCACTGAACTTTTAAAAAATATTTTTTAGGTGTAGATGGACACAATACCTTTATTTATTTTTATGTGGTGCTGAGGATTGAACCCAGTGTCTCACAGGTGCTAGCAAGTGCTCCACCACTGAGCTACACCCCCAGCCCAACTCACTGAACTTCTATTAGTCCCCCACCCACTGTGTTGTCGGTGAGTATTCACATATCAGAACAAATAGTCAACCTTTGGTTTGGGGGGATTGGCTTATTTCATTCAGTATGTTTGTCTCCATAACCATCCATTTACCAATGAATGTCATCAAGTCATTCTTCTTTATGGCTGAGTAATATTCCATTGTGTATATTTACCACAACTTATTTATCCATTTATCTGTTGATGGGAATCTATCTAGGTTGGCTCAATAGCTTTGCTACTGTGAATTGTGCTAATATAATACTGGTTGGTAAGCTAGTATTTGTGAGGAAGACTCATCTTTATTTGGAAAGCACATACTGAGTTGTTCTCATGTGTGGACAATGTTGCTAAAGTGTTTGTCTAAGGACTTCACACATAAATGCCAAGAGAAGATATATTATCATGGACTAATACATGTCCCTGCAAAGCACTGTGTCTCAAATTATTATAGAATAGTTGAGATTTGCTATAGAAATGTAGAGAAGAACCATATGTCAGCAGTCTAGCAAAGACTGAGCAAGCTTAAATCTTAAACCAAACACGGATCTGAAGAGGAGTACGTTCAAATAGGATGAGCGAGGGGAGGAAGGCTTTTCTGCTCAGGGAAGCAGTGTGGATGAGGGTGGAGTTGAGAGGGGGCTGAGAGCAGGAGTTGGGCTCCGGTGAGGCTGACTCTAAATGCTGGACCGATTTGGGGGAGGTTTATGAGTTTGGATTCTGGTTTTAAGACCATGAAGGTGAAATTTTTAAAAAGAGAATGAAATGTTGAAATTCATTTAAACTTGCTACCAACAGGTAGGAGACAGGAATCGAGAGGAAGTCAAGTCAGAGAAGTGCACAGGGTCCCTGGATGGGGAGGTGGCAAGGGCTGCGGGCGGCCTTTCTGTTTTCTCCCGTCCACACCCCTGTTTTTGGTGTTTCCTTCCTTCCCCTGGAGCACCTGGGGGAACGCTGGAGGAGCTCAGGAGCACAGCTTCTCCCTGTGCAGGGTGCACTTGGTTGTGGTCACGTTGATCTGCAGCAGAGTTCTGTGTCCAAGTGGAAATGTCCCTGAGGCAGGTGGAGACCCTGTGGAACTGCCCGGGAAGGCGGAATGGTGACACAGCCAGGATCATCACGTGGGAACCATGCGGAACACAGCAGGAAGCCATACGGATGAAGCCCGATGACGCTTTAGAGAGGGCCAGAGACAGCTGTGCGGAGTTTGCTCAGTCAGTCGCTGGAGGCAGGAGGCAGGAGGCAGGAGGAGGAAGGAGTGGCAGAAGGCAGGAGAACTCGCAGTGGCCCCAGGGGCAGTGTCAGGACCCTGGGTGGTCACTGCATGGAGGTGAGGTGTGAGAAAGCACCTTTGATTTGCCATGATGAGAACCAGTTGGCTTTTGGGGGGCATATTTGAATGCAAAAGAGTGAGTGGAAGGAAGATGGCAGAGGTGTGGGAGCAAACCGGGATCAGAGAAATGAGTCAACGATCCATGTTGCCTGTTGGTGAAATTTGGCAGGAAACAAATAGAGGCCTGGCTGTGATTAGGGAAAACAGAAGGATCAAGCACAGCACGTTCAAAATGGGCAAACCTGTGAAATAAGCGAGAGGAGGAGATTGAGAAAGGTGAAGGGAGACTCTGAGGATGATGGGGAGTGATGGACTGAGGCTAGGAGCTTGGCAAAGGTAGGGATTAAGGACACAGAAGGAGGACTCTTCTTTAGAGAGCAATGAAATTTATCTCATTGGCTTTGGGATTAGAATAAAGGAGGGCAGATGGGGGAACAAAGGGCTGATTGCTTTCTTTTTTTTTCATAAAAATAAGATCAGAATTTTACTGGCAAGAATACAATGGAATATTATTCAACCATAAAGAAGAATAAAATTATGGCATTTGCCAGTAAATGAATGGAACTGGACACTCTCATGCTAAGTGAAATAAGCTAGTCCCAACACACTAAAGGCTGAATGTCCTGTCTGTGGGTGCTAACACACAACAAGGGAGGGAGGGGAGGAGAATAGAAGAAGTTCACTGGATTAAACAAAGGGAAATGAAGGGAAGGGAGGGGGGCTTCAAACAGGAAAGACAGTGGAATGAATGGGACAGAACTTTCCAATGGTCACATATAACACACGACCAGTGTGACTCCACATCATGCACAACCACGAGAACGGGTTCCTAATTAGAACAAGTTATGTTCCATGTGTGTCAATATACACTCTACTATCGTGTGTATCTACAAAAAACAACAAAAAAGATTGTAATAGAGGAATAAGAGAAATAGGACTTTTTATATGGTAAAGTCTCATTATCAGTCTCACATTCAATTTATGTGACTATTACCAAATACGCTTTGGAGAAAAAAGTTAACAATACCATCAGTTTTACATGGATAAATTATCGACTCTATTTTCCACGTCAAGACTAAGTTGTTCTGTGGCCGTGATGTAAGAATATCAAGTGCATCTGGTATGGTGCCCACGGTCATGTGCCCCCACGTCCTCCTTCTGGACTGAAAGCCTACTGGGAATGTCAGCGTAAGATTTTCTCTAGCTTTGTGAATGCACTGGCTGAAGATCAAGGTCATGGCCCCTTTCTGGTGACCAGTACAGGGTGCAGAGTCCTGATCAGCTCTCCCCAACGGGGAAGCAACCTCGAGGTTCATGGTGCAGGTTTCCCCGGGGTTGTGGGACTGTCCTGTGATACCCTGTCCTGCTCTCATCTCCTCCTTCCACCGGTCCCACGACCACTTCCTGGGCAGCCCCTGTGCTCAGCTGTGCTTCAGGTCTGTTTCTACAGTAGTTGGAAGACTTATTCCCACGTGCTGCAGATGCTGCTGGCAGAAGGTCATCCAAGGTCAGTGTCCTTTAGAATGAGTTCAGCTAAAGAAAAATGTCTCTACCAGGTCACGCACGTCTCCTCCCAAGGACAGCCCACAGACAACGGCAGGTCAGTGCCTGTCTTCCTCATTCCAACCTAGGACAATTCCCAAGGCCAAGCCACAATGCGAGTCCCCCGGTGCTGCCCAGCTGCTCCTTGTGCCCAGTTCTCTACCCTCCCTTCCCTTCCCCAAGTCTGATTCCAGCTGCAATGCTTAATCAACATCTGCATGCTGAGCCCCACTTGCCAGCTGGCTTCCTGTGACATCTTGGAACCCGGGTTGTATTTTGTAACCTGATTTGTTCACCTAGTCAAAGTCCTCCAATGAAAGTTCATCATTCTATTTTACTCTCTTGGGAAACAGGTCCTTGTTAACCGTTCCTCTTGCTTTCCATGGAAACACCTTTTCTCCAGTGGCCATGGTTTGGAGTTTTTAAAAGTCCGCTGATGATGCCCCCTGACTTAGAAATGTGTGGAGTGTTCTGCTTCATTGATTTCAATGACTGGACACTTCATTCTAACCTTGATCTGAGCTTCCTTTTAGTAAACTAAATTTCTAATTGCCTGTTATCTCTTCAGAATACGAGTCAACACAGGTGCCCAGTTAGCCACAGAATCTGGACGACGATTTCTGCGATTGTTACTGAATACGGAGCACATGTTTCTCCAATGCTGATAACTTCAGCTGAGTGTGGCAGAAATGGCTTGTCGTTCTCCCATCTCTCTCTCCCCTTTATTGTGCTGATGTAGATTATAACTTTAAGGAGAGCATGAGACTACTTTGTGAAATACTAAATTTTTCCTCCATTTTCTCTTATGGGTGGATGTGGCCATGTGTCTAAATTCTGGGCATTTGGAGCGTGACTGGGAATGACAGATGAAACTTCTGGGGAAGGACAACCACCCGCTGCTGGATGTGGTCGCCACAACATGAGGGATGACCTTGGAGCATGCTAAGGAGGGCAGAACAGCAAGGTGTCGGAGCCTGGCTGCCAACGCAGGCTGCCATGTCAGCCAGGACCTGTAAGAGAAGCAAGGACAGCTTTGGTTCCATTACAGTGGCCAGATCAATTCCTTAATCAATCCTCAAGGAATATGCACATCCAAAGGACGATTCCTAATGTGATATTCATGTAATCTGTCAACAGTCACCCGTTGCGTGCTAATAGTTTGGGACCTATGTGCATTCTTCTACAATTGTGTTGAGCAGCTTGGGTTAGTTGGGCTCTGGTGAGGAAGTGGTGGTGTGGACAACAGCTCAAGAATCCACAGGACCAATCTGACAGGTCTTTAAGAATCCCAGTTTACTCCAAGTTTAACATAAAATAAATCTCAAAAATTTCCCTAAGATAAATTGTCATTTTAATATTTATGTAGATGTGTATTAAAGCATGATTCAAAATCAGCATAACACAAAATTTAAAAGACATTCATAATATTTGGAGGGTACCACTTTTGCTGTGCCCATCTCCCTGTGTTTATGATGTTTCTGGAGAAAGTTTTGAAAAACACATGCAGATATTCTTCCGTCTCAAAGTCAGGAGTTCTCAGGTGGCTTGTAATGGTCTTTCCTTTATTTATGATTATTCATATCAACTTTCACTTTGCTCAACATGAGTCCTGATACCACTCATTCAATTGATGCTTTGATATTTTGAAATCATTGTATCTTAGGAACTTTAGGACAGACTTCTGTGATTTTTCTTGACGTTATTCCTCAAGTTTTTCAGATGTTCTGATTACCGCTTTCATCAGAGGTCTTATTTGCTCCAGCTCAGTAGTTCTACATGGCTGAGTCTGGCTCAGGCCAGGAAGGCCAATTTATTGTTTTTGGCTGTCCTTTTCCAACTTTGCTATTCAAACCCTCGGGAGGCTGTATGCTAGTTTTCGACCACCTGATACTGTTTGAGGGATTTCAAGCACATAAAGCAGAATGGGAGAATGCTGCTTGGGTCCTGTTCAATGTTGTGAGTTTTGTTATACATTTCAAAACTTCAAATATATGTGGATCTTATTTCTTCATTGAAATTAGGCTTTCGCCTCATTTTAACCTCCCAAATATGAAACCTGAGAACTAACCATGGGGATGAATAACAGAAAGAGAGCTAACGATGTTTAGCATAGTTTTGATCAGGGACACATTAGGGTAGTTTAGGGATGTGGAATGGAGCTAATTGAGATACTACTAACTAACTGCCCTTGAGGACAACCTGGTAAGATGCCTTTACTCTTTGCCCTTAGGATTCGGTCTCTTCAGGAAAGGGTTGTCTGACAGGGTTGGTCAATAGTTCCAAGTTCATTGTCAACAATGGATCCCTTTTCCTTAGCCCAATGATGGTTGAAATTGAAATGTTGGGGGGCAATGATTCTGTATTTGTGCTTTCCTGTACAAGGAAAGTGCTGACCTGCTGGGCAGCGTGAGAAACCCAGGGCACAGGAGCAATCAGACCAACAGGAGAAATGGCTCAAGAAACAGCAATGCCAGGCCCCTGGGATTAAGGGCCAAATGTCATGGACATTGCATTTGGGGCATGTTGGCTGATTGATCAGGGTACTTGGCAAGGTCGATGGCGGCTGAAGGAAAGCCTAAAATAACGAGGTGCTACAAAGGGCACCTAAACACAGCCGCAGCTAGGTTTCAGCCACGCAGCAACAAAGCTGTCCCTTAGCAAGAACAGCAGAGTGAAGGAAGAGTGGCAGCCAGGGACCTGTTCTGCCGTGGAGAAGCCTGGGCCAGTCAGTTCTGGGTCTGGTGCTCGCACTGTATGATGTTCAGCACGGGTACTTGAATCACAGCTGCAGAAGCCAATCTTGCCTGCGGAGTATGAAAGCATTTACTGGAAAGCTGTGGTTTGCAGGTTTTAAGAGAATAGAGGAGAAGCCATTTTAAATGGAAGTACAGGATCTAAGAAAGGAAGAGTGACCCCTCTGGAATGAGTCCAGCGCTGCTGCCTTTGGCTCCAGGATTAACTCTCAGGCTGAATGAAGGTCTGATTTGCCTAGTTTGGGTCACATGGAGGAGGCTGGGATGGGCAGTAAATTGTGCTTGACAGACACTCCAAACAGCATCTCGTGAAGACATGGAGAAGGAGAACAGATCATTTGTGGCCACTTTCTAGCCACCAACACGCTGTCCTCCTTTGAGTGTTTGTAGCTACATTATCTCAGGCCACAAAAATCATTTGTAACTCAGTTTCTTCACCTGGGATGATCGTGCTCAATTCAAAGTGTTGTTGACGAACACAGGGATGTGGATGCAATCTGAGGCTGGTGGACGGAACATATCAGCCATTCAGTGAATATTCTGTTCTTTCTTCTTAATCTTTGAAAGGAAGGACCAAGAAGTGTCATGAGAACGTCCAAATATATTCTTCAGTGCAGGGACACTTTGCTGTTCCTCTCATATCAATCCTTGCTTGTCTATTTCTGAGTGTGTCATTATTAATGCCTTCTTATGAGTACATTTTTGATGCACAATGCTACAGATACAAGGATGTATAATATGGTATTTGCATTCAAGAGAAACTGTAAAATCTAAATAAAACACAAGGTAATACGTACTTTGAGGATAAAATATGCATGTAATGTTTCCAAGTCTACTGAAGGTCTTAGGGTTATACAATTTTTCTTAAAGTACACATTTTTAACTTGTACATCAAATACTTGGAATAAGTTCATTGATCATAAGTAGGGGAGGACAATGAATTTCAAAGTGAGCTCACCCAACATAACTGCTGCCTGCTACCTACCTGAATCAAGAAGTACAGCATGTCCAGAAGTCAAGAAGTTTCCCTGGGCCCCTGCCCCTTCAGTAATCACTTTTCCCTAAAGGTAATCAATATCCAGATTTCTAAGATTAATTAATCAATCAATTTTGCCTTTTTTCTGAACTTTAGGTAGAATTATCAGTATGTAGTTATTTGCACTGGTTTCTTTTGCCCAACAATGTATTTGTGAAGTTTATTCTGGCTCCTGTAGTAATAGTTTGTTCTTTGCTATTGCTGTCCAGCATTCTGTTGCATGAGTATATTAATATTTTTCTATTTTACTGTTGGTGGACTCTGGTGTTGTTTCCTGTCTGAGCCACTATGAATGGAGATGCTGCAGTCTTTTGATGCAGGTATGCATGCATTTCTTTTTTTGTTTTAAATGACTTTATAATTTCGAGATGGATTTAGTTCATGAACAAAAAAGAAAACAAAAAACCAGCGAAGTGTTTACGATGATCAAATCAAAGTTGAATGATTCAGTTTCTTTGTCATGTTGCTGTGTAATAGGCAGCAGCGCCTCAGCAGCCACACACACGCACAGGTGCAGGGAGCAGGTGTGTTCAAATCATTTAGGCTGCTGCTGCTGTTACCCAAAGGAACTCCAGCTACCAGAAACCAGTACCCAGTGCTCCCTAGCTTCCCAATGAAGTGTAACCAGTCTCTTCTGCAGTAGGGGAGTGAATCCCAAGTCCCCATCCTGGACATCTGTGTGCATGGTGGGTTCCTCATCCTGCAGTGAGGCAGGCAGGCCCAGACAGGTGGCAAGGACTCACAGGTGGGGCTGGCTGCTTTAGGGGATGGATGCAGTGTTGTTGTGGAAGGAAAACAGGGCTGGGCTGGATTGCTCTGCTCCAGGGGCCAATTCTCTGACTTTAGCATGGTTCTCTTCCTTTTCTGACTATGGCATCTGCCTGGACCCAGGAGATTTGAAGGCTGAAAAACTTCCAGGGACAGAATCTAGGGCAGTTCATTCATTGCACCTGGATCACAGGCTCCAGGCTGGCCAGAGCTGGCCCTGTTGGATGGTCACTGAATGATAGAGCACTAAATGGGCAGGAAAGAGATCCTGTTGCTTGCCAGGTGGGGGCTTCAGAATCAAGCCCAGGTTACCACATAGGATCAGGCATGGGACTGGGATCAACATGGGGGTGAGGGTGCTTTGGGGTCATCGACTTTGAAACCTCTACCCAGTGGTCCCGCAGATGTCTAGGAAAATCTGGCACCACTAAGCCTCTTAGCTCCCAGATTCTCATTCCTTTGACTCAACAGTTGCAATTACATCCATGCAGTCACCTACCTCGAGTGACATTGTGTTTCCCCAGGGGCTGGCCCAGCCGCTACCTCAGCCAACATGGAGGAGAGGCAAGAGTTTGGCTGCCCCATAGCTTGAATTCCTTTATCCACATTAGTTTGCATTTAAAATTTTTCAGTTTTATAAGTACTTTTTAATATTTTAATATTTTCAACAAAGGACACAAGGTAACCGCCCCCATTCTCTGAATCACACAGACAATATCAGCAAGCAGAGAAATACAAGAGGAAGAGATGGGACAGAAAGAAGTCCAGGCCCCAAATCAACCCTTAAAATCACCTCTCTCCTGAAAAGGGCCGGGGGAGAAACACCCACAACAGGGTCACAGCATGCACTGAGCACAGTGGAAAAAATCAGGAGACACCTGGTTACAGTTCTGACACCAGAAAGTTTGGAAACAATTTCTGCTTAAAAGGCATAGGTGAAGAGAGCTAGGAATTCCCTTAGAATGCATGTTTTCTTCTTGCTTAAATGTTCTTACTACACATGGCGGAAAGAGAGGATTCTTCTGATTCTTTCTTTGAATGCTTCCATTCACTTCCTGAGAAGCCCAGGGATGGGCAGTGATGCAGGGTGGGTCTGTGGGCCCTGCAGATGGTGGTTCACTGCAATGCCTCCCATATGCTTGCAGGCGTGCTCCTAGGAGTTGACTGGTGGGCTGTAGGATGTGCACATCTTCAGGGTTAGGGGGTATCTTTTCTCCACCAACTGTTTCAATGTGCATTTCTGCCATCAGGATTTGAAAGTTCGGGTTACCACACATGCTGACAGTCTTGGCTTGGCCATCCTTCTCCACTCTGCCCTTTCTGCAGGGTGCGTGGTGGTATCTCACTGCAATGTTAATTTGCATTTCCATCATGACTCATGGCCTTCTGCGTCCTTTCACATACTTGTTGAGTGTTTGGATTTCCTGTTGTGTGAAATCCCTGTTCAGGTCTCTTGCTCATTTTTTCTATGGAGGTATGACATTTCCTTATTAATTGTAGACATTTGAAAAATATTGTGTACAGAAGTCATTTGTTATGTTTTTGTTGTTGTTGTGCCAAACCTTTTACCTCTCATAACAGAGTTAGGGGCTATCTCGGAGAATACGGTTGTCTAGAAAGGCATGCATGGTATTTAAAGTGGGAACCTTGAGAAATCAGATATTTATTAGTGTGTATGATAGCTTATTTTCATATCATAACTTGTCATTTCATTATCATGGGTGAATCCATGTGGATTCAAAAATTGAACATCAGGGTATAAGAGTATCTTATGAATTTTATTTATTTTCTGAGTAACAACAGCTATTGTAAACTCTCTTCTTATCCATTCTTGAGCTGCTTACAAGTATTTATATGCTAGATTCTGTTCAAATGTGTTTTTAATTCACCGTTATTTTTAACAGAGTTTTCTCATACACAGCGGTTTCTAGTGCTTTCCATCTTCCATTTCTTGCTACAATCTGCTTCCTTTCAACTGTGGGCAGTCAGCCCCCTGGCCCTGGAGCCTGAACCACTGGGACTGAGAACACGCTCTACAGTAGTCTCCCCCAAACTCCTGGAGCTTCAGTCTAGCTCCTTCATTACGGACCTCATCTGGCCCATAGGAAGGGGAATTTGGATGGGTCTCGGGCCAGCGGCTAGTTCTGCCATGACACTGAATGGTGGCCCTTATGTTCCCCCATGAACACACACTTCCTTTTACTCATTGACAGTTCCTGGACCTCTCAGCCGTGCCCTCTGTCTCAGAGTCTCACGCTTATCGTTTCTGGAGCCCTCTGGGAGTCAGCAGGCTGGAAGGACTCAGGGACAATAGATTTTTGCCTGCTGGGGTTGGACTGCCAGGACTGTCTTGTGGAGTATCATACTCTCAGAGCCCGCTTGACATCTCCTCTGTGTGTGCTGCTCACTCAGTGGTAAGGTCCTCGTCCTCAGAATATGCTGTGTATTTCATCATTGCCTCTCATTCTGTCCACCCAGAAGTCCTTCTCTCACTGTTCTTCATTGTCTTTTTTCTTTCTAATTTCATCTCTTGGGCTCTGGCCCAGCAGTCCTTAGCGGTCACCAGAGGACCCCACCAGTCTCTTGCTGTGCCACTGAATCATTTCCTCATCCAAAGTCAACACTTCTAATCTAAAATCTTCCCCATAAGCCTCAGGGCTCAAGACTGGGAATGAGGCTATTGTCCTCCCAATGTGGCTCCAGTGCCTCCTGTGGTTGAAAAGTGCCTGTGTGGACAGTCCAGCTCCTGCACCCTCTGTGGTGACTGGTGGGAGGACTGTGGCACTTCCATTCACTGCTCTACTCTTATCTCTATGCAGTGAACAAACAGCAGAATGGGGTAGTCCTGTGCTGGGGCTCTTCCCTTTTCCTATTGCATAATTTTGAACCTCATTTCTGCTTCTTAAAAAAAAAGCAAAAAACAAAAACACAAACAAACCAATAAATATTTACCTCCTGAATAGCCAGATCCCAGATCCTTAGCTTTGGCTCACTCTGTTACCAACTTGACCACAATGGTGGATCCAGAAATCATCATAGAGCAAATGAAATTGCCATTTAGTCATGTTGGTGGTACCAATTGGAGTTTCCAGAATCATAAATGGAAAATTTCATGTTTAAGACCAAAAGTACAAAAATATATGGATATATTGACAGATTGAGTCTAGTTCATATTTATTATTTTAAGATTCATGAGTGGTTGAAATGCCATATAAAAATAAAGTATTGATATTACTCAGAAAATCACTTATGTACACTCAGAATCAAGGTCTTACAATTGATACACAACAAAACATTAAGACTGCGGATTTCTTATGACAGGGTCTTGGTTTATTAAAAATCCATTGTACATTTGTTTTAATCAGCTTTTTTGCTGCTGTGTCCAAAAGACCTGACAAGAACAATGTGGAGGAGGAAAAATTTATTTGGGCTCACAGTTTCAGAGGTCTCAGTCCATAGACAGATGGTCCCATAGCTCTGGGTCCAAGATAAGGCAGAACATTATGGAAGAAGGGTGTGGTGGAAAAAGTAGCTCAGGACATGACAATCAGGAAACAGAGACTAAACTTGGCTCATCAGAGACAAAATATATATCCCAAAGGCATGCCCCCAATGACCCATCTGCTTCAGCCATGCCCTACCCGCCTGCAGTTACCACTCAGTTAATCCATTCAAATGGATTAACAAATGGATTAGGTTAAGGTTCTCATAATCCACTCATTTGACCTCTTAACTTCCTTGTATTGTCTCACACATGAGCTTTTGGGGGAGACCTCAGATCTAAATTATAACAACATTCAAAGCAGATTTACTATTTTCCATGAAGGGGTGTTTAAATATAGCAATAAGAAGATGGATGCATGTTAAAACCTTTGGACTGATTAGAGAATTGGGTGCCAAGAGCTGGGTCTGAAGCTCATTAAAACAAATGAAAGACTTGGAATGTTTTCTTAGTGGTTTGTTTTTTATTGGCAAAAATTACACATCCACATTGCAAGTTTAATGATTCTATGCTCATGATTAAAACTTGAGTAATTTTTTTCCTTTGAAGAACATAATACATTCATGTGGAACTGACAATATTCAGTACTTCTTTGTCATATGGTAGAATTTCTTGGTGCTTAAAATAATAACTATTTTTCATAATTCAGTTGGGGAATAATTTCCATCTTATAGTTCCCATTTTATCAGTGAGAAAGCGAAAATGGAAGTATTGCATCAGGTCCATGACAGGATCCCGATACATATTGCATCACCTGGGGAAGGTGAACCCAGGTTTAGGTTCCCTTTGGGGAGTTGGAAAGACATTTTTGGATCATCTCCAAAATGGGCTCGTTAAGTCAAAGCACCTCACCTCTGCTCCCTTCTTCTTACCACATGAGCCTTCCATGAGTGGTATTAATTTATAGGAATCTTCATGCAACTCCATTTACATTTAATCCACACACAATTTAAAGCACAAATCTGTCCTCAGGGAGTATTGTAGAACATGGCGTTGCTGAATGACTCATTCATTTGTAGATAAACACATCAGTTTATGAACAGATTAGAATATTTTTCCCATTCCAATCATAAACCCTATGCCCCCCAATAAAAAGCAAGATCAAATATAGGAGAAACAAATAGTAGGTCCCTAAGTTGCATGGAGGCAACATCAAATCAAGAACTAGCCAGGTTGGCCCTGGGAAACTGGACTTTCAGGGATGTCTCTGATTGTGTGTCCCCTGAACACTCAGTGTTCACTCTTGGTTTTGCTTAGTTGCCCAGCCAATCAAATAGGATTCTGTTTTAAATAGCATTTTTTTTCAACCTTGGCCTCTAAAGTCTTGCAGAATATTGGAAACCTGTTAATGCATAAACATATGTCATGCAGAGCGAGGGATAGTCAAAGAATCAGGATGGTAAAGTCAAAGATGCAAATTAAAGCCCAGGAAGAATCAATTAAATAGGCACCAAAGGTCTGTTTAAATGATTAAATGAGACAGAAGTGCGTCTTGAGATGAATAAATTACAGGAATGGGTGAGAAAAGAAATGAAGCCCTGGGAGGCATGTGAGGGGGAAGACAAGTGAGTAGATGTGAGAAAAGGTTTAATGTAGGTGATATGCACTTGGTCTCAGGCTTTGTTTATCAGAGTGACTAAATATGCAAAAATGTCACCATAGTCTCTAGGTGATTGTACTGAACACGAATGCAATGGTGAACTCTACAGCTGGAAACAGCAAGAGGAAAGTCTTCCTGTTCCTCACTGTGCTACTGTGCAAGAGACTTCTGGTCACCATTGCTCCTCTCTGTGCCAAGTTCAGGGTTCCTAAAGCTCACTCAGGACAGACCGATCCTCCCAGTCTCTCTCTTGCCTGCTGCAGCTGTGCAGGTTAGGCTGCTCTCTATTTGTCACTGTGTGTTTCCAAAGTGCTTTTCACATTTATCATGTGATCCTCAAGACAAGGTGAGAGAGGCAAGTATGGCTACAAATTCAGCTTCCCAAAGGAAGAGACCAGAAGGTTTTTGAAATGTGGATACCCAAGTTCACCCAAAGCCAGGAGCTGTTTCAGGGCTGCCATGTTGGTTATACCAGTTGGGCACATTGGGAAGTCCTTAGGGTGGCTGGTGAAAAAGACAAATGGGACCAGAAATGCACAGGTTGTCCTGATCACAAAGTGCACAGCGTAGCATGGGGCTGTGTGCCTGGAACAGGGGCTCCATTCCTAGTTTTCAAGGAGAGAATTAGAGGTGGTCCAGAGCTGAACCTGGGTCTCTTGACCCGCTCCCTCTGTTTCAGTTTCCGTCCCTAGGATTCTCTTCCTTTTTCCTCTCCTGTCCAAGTCATGACCTGCTCTTCATCTCAGATCCACCAGTCCGAAAGTACTAAAGTGTTCACTTATTTATCTTTTTGAATCATTTTACAGATTTTTTTTTTTTATACTTACGTGATGATCCTTTTTATTGGTTCTTCAAATTTTCTAAGAGCTTCCTCATGCATTGTCATAAAAACAACCTGACATAGAAACAATCCTCCTCTCAGAAAAGCAGCTGGGACAGAAGATTGAAGGTCACCGTGATAGTAAGAGCAAAGCCTGGATTTGAAGCCAGAGCGGCTGTGTGGTTCTGGGCTTTGTCCACCTGCTAAATCACCTTGAGCTCAGCTTTCCCTTCCCAGCTCCACGAACACCCCCTCCTGGCTTCTCTCCAAGTACCTGCAATATACCTTACCTTTTCCATGAGTCTATGTGTGGCTTAATTAAAGAAGGGTGTCCTTATATCCTGCCTTCTTCCTTGATGAAATCTCATGAACTGTCCATCTAGGCTTGGCCCAAGGCAATTAAGAACAAGACTTTGGTCCTGGCTTTGATTTCTTTTGTTAGCCATCACACTGAATTAAGAATTTCCACGGGGTCTGTTACTCCTCTCTTGCCTCTCAAATAGATTTTAAAGGGGCCAGTTAAGCCCATCTCTCTATTTCCTTCCACCAGACTCTGAACCAATTCAGAAATATTTTCAGAGGGTCAGGAGAGAGGTGTGAGTTTGATTATGGGACCACAAGCTGAAACGTAACCACCTACCTTCCCAGTCGTAAGCTGCATAGCTGGGGAAGAGAAGCCTTTCTAAGGCAGGTGGACAGAGAGAAGTGCCTTCTCCAAAGGGCAAATTGATCCTGGAGCAGGGGTGTCTTGCCCCATCCACTGTCCTAAGACAGGCCATCTCTCACCTCCTGCAGGATGAGAGAATGGGCAATGGAGAGAGGAGGACTTCTTCCTTGGTCCCTCACAGGAGGGCAGAGTGGGCACCAGAAGAGTCAGTGCTATGGGCCAGGCAGGAATTTGTGCTGCAGCATGATTTTAGTCATTGGAAAGGGAAGGTCTCCTTTTGGTGAACTCCCCTCTTCTCAGCACCTCTGAGGGTTTCTCTGCCATCTCTATGAAGAGCCATGTGGAGTGCACTGCTCCGTGTTCTAGGTCACTCCACCAGGAAAGACGTGGCGTAAATGCAGTGCACAGAGATAGAGCTTCCCTACCCCGCCTCCTGCCTGCAGTGTGTGAGGGGAACCCTGATTGGTGAATGCATTTGCAGGAAATGATGCTCCCAAGGCAGAGAAGAAACTCCTCTCTTTCTCTTGGTAAGTCCGTTAGCTCTTTGCCCGACTAGTGTCTGAGATGAAATTTTGTCCTATATGCATAGCAAAATGAGGAATATACCCATTCTGAAATCATTTGCATGTCATTAAGTTACTGGATCTACTTGAAATCCAAGAACACTGGCCTGAGACTTAGGAGCCTGTTTTGATATTGGTGCTAACTGCTGTGGGAGGTCGGATATGTCCCTTGAACACTTTGGATATCAACCTTGTCATCCATATAATAAGCTTATCCTAGTTTTGTAAGAGGATCCTTCCCAGGGTCTTCCACATAATGACCTCTGAGGTTTTAAGAACAGTTAGACTCTTGGTTCAAACAGCAACTTACTATTTAAATATGTATAAAAATATAAATGTGTTTAATATATATTTTCTCTCTATATATAAATATACATATGCTTAGTGAAGTAGGAAGGGGTTGAATTTGACACAAATGCACAGGATATCTCTAATTGTCCCTTTATCAGCTAGTGGTCAGAATGCTTCCTTACCTGGTTTACTAGTGGAAATATTTTATTTGCAAACACTATCTCATCAGAAAGGACAAAATACACCATTGAACAGAATGAAGGTAATAGGTTCAAGAGACTGCCGTGTAATATTTCACAGGAAAAATCTCTCCATGAATATAATCTGGCTGCTGCTGAGGTTGGGTTATTTCTGTTAAGTCTTTGGAGGATTAAGAAAGACATTGATTTCCCAAAGGTGTAAATCAGCAGAGTGTGTGGATGCACATTTTATAGGAAAATCTATGTAGGAGGAAAAAGGTAAGAATAATGGATTGCTTTAGTAGCGAGGATTAAGCTTGTGAAAGGCTCTATTGTTACAGACACTGTTCTTTTTTTTTTTTTTCCTCAGAATGGTAAGTGATGGAGGCCCTGAACAAAGGAAGGATGGTGCTAATTGGAAAATATCCCTTTTTACAGAAAGGTTAAGGTAAAGGAAAAGAGTGAGACAGCACTGAGCAGGATTCCAGGAATGTATGTGGCGAAGATATTTTTCTTTAAACTTCAAAATTGGTATTCCGCCCTTTTCTTTTTTTCTTTTAAAGGAAATATTTTGAAAACTGAAACTTGTACTGGGAACTGGTGACTAGTCATAAGTCTTTTCTACCCTGGAAACTTGGTTGAGATCCAGTTTGAATAGATTAGCTAAGTGTTATTCCAGTTATAGTCCAGCTTGGTTTTCATTTTTGGAATCAGGAAGTTTTATACAATTAATTCATATTAGCTTCAGCTAAGAGAAAATGCTGTACCTTCTGTCGGCTTTCTCAATTTTCTTTTAAGCTTGTGACCTTTTCTAAGTCTTGACAGCAGTATACAGCTTGTTTTTGCCGTAGAATACACTGAGGATAGATGCTGTGTATTTTTGATCCAACTAATAAACCATCACTGATGCATAAATTATCATTCTTTTAAAATTAAATGTGCAACTTTAAGATTAAATAGGAGTCAGAAGTAGAATTGACTTACTTAAGCTCATAGAGTTCCTGATACGTGCAGGACAACTATTCTGATTTATGGAAAAGGAGCTTTATTTATGGCTGCTGTGGTTTTGAGATAAATGGATACTTGAGTTTCTCTCTGTGTGTGTTTCTCTATGTCTCTTTCTCTCTCTCTTTCACACACTCCAAGTTTTAGTATCATGCATATTATAGGGATAAATAAAGCACATTGATTGCTTAAATAAAATTGTAGACAAAACATACATGTTTGGATAATTCAGTTATAATTTATAGCTCATCAAATGTAGAATGCAGACAGGGGCTCTGGATGTCTGATGAGTAGCTTCCATATCACAATGCATCCAGTATCACAAGTGCATTAGAAAATTCCAAACTGGTCTACTGTCTGTTGAGGACAGAAAAATCTCTGAAAGATGAAATCTAATTATTTTTTGTTGCCATTTTGAGACAGGGCCTGGCTGCATTGCTGAAGGTGGACTTGAACTCCTTGGCTCAAGTGATCTTCCCCATTCCTCCCTCCTCAGCCTCCCCAGCTGGTGGGACTACAAGCATGCTACTTGGAGATGTATAGATATAGATATGTGTGTGTGTACACACACACACACACACACACACACACACACACACAGGAGACAAGTGCACTTTAAGAGATGCCTTGTCCATCTCCAGGGGGCATCACTCTCAGGAAGTACCCTGTGAACAGAATTCCCCCTGGAGCTGTGCATGTGGAGGGTTGGGCATTTGTATTTGAACATGTCAGAGCTGTTATTAAATTAACATATACTTCCACCCAGCATGTTTTTAAGGTTTTTTTAAAAACTTGTTAATCATATATGAGTTCTCATGTATCATTTTTTTATGAGTGAAATAGTCTTGCTGAAAAACAACCATAGTTAGAAATTTGATCTAATTTGAGTGAGTCTGGTGACATGGCAGGATATCTGGAGATTGCTACTTTAGTGCAGGGAGATTTAATGTAGCTCAACTCCATTCTACTTATTGGCAAGATAAGCAGTGGAATCAGGGAGTTTCCAAATGGAGCACAGGCTAAGACAATTCCCTCATTTGTGTTTACCATGTTGTTGGAATTTCTAATCCTTGTCATTCTTCTGAGTCATAGAATCATCTCCAGAAGGATTCCTGTAAGTCCTTACTAAAGTTTTGACATTCTACTCAGGTACAGCAACATGCACCCCATTAGCCAATACTACTAATTCCACCAACACATTTATTAAGGACCTGCTATCTTTCTGATGATAAGCTCTGGTTCATGGATATTATCACCCCACTTATTTCTAAGGAGAATTTGAAGCAATTTAAAATAACTTTTCCTCTCCAAGCAAAACAACAACAACGAAAACTTGTTCTAGAAGTATGACAATTATCTGAAAAAGCAGATGACAGGAGAAGTTATATATTTCAGTAGGGTGTATTTTTCATGTTTTGAGTGGGTTTAATAGTTCCGACTGCAGAATGTCGGTTGTGGTTTACTAACACGTTAGCTAAAACCATGATCTGCCTTGGGACAAATTCATTAATATGCATTTGTGGTCTTTCTTCTTTCTCCATATCCTACCACAATACCACGTGCTCAGAACCTTTACACATTTTCTAACAGTTGGGTAGAAAGTCCCTGTGTGAGCATTTGCCTTGAAAACAGCGGTGCTGGGGATCAGTCCTCAGGTAGTCTGGTTGTTCTTTGCTTTGTTGTGTATCTCTCCTGCTGAACTCCCCTGGGTGGATAGGATATGGAAGGCCATTTCTTCCCACTCTCCAACACCTTTGATTGAAGAGAGTAAGCACTCTTCAATGAAAGGTGAGCAGAATGCATAATGGAGCTCAGCGGGAGCCATTCCAGAGTCCACTTCAGAGAAGTAGGATTCAAGGGACCAAAGGAATAAGAAACCATTCACGGAAAATCAAGCATAGATTTGAGAATCAGTTACTTACGCACAGACTTGAATTTGAAAACCATAGCTATGTTTTCACTGTTCCCACGCTCCTCAGTCACACTGCCTCAGGTAAGGACCCCTTCCCTTTCTTTGGGGGATAGTCCTCTTCCACTCTGTCCATTTGGTTCAACTGGGTAGCCCCACTTATACTATGAGTGATGTCTGTGACCTAAACATGTCCATTCAATATGCCAAAGCCCCTTGACCATAGAAGTTGTTTCAGAGAGGGAAAGAACAACTCCAGGGAATGCTCAGGAGCCCCTGGGAAGGATCAGGTCCTCTTCCTCACTAGACTGAACATGAGGGAATATGAACCTGGAGTTGTCAGGAGTCACTGTATGGAGCCTGAGAATGAAACTGGGGCAGTAGGAGGCAGAGTCAAGAAATGCAGACCTTCTCATTCCAGGGCCTCTGCTTGAGCTCTTTCCCAGGTGAGGGTAGTAAGTGTGAGATTAACCAATGGCGAGCTCTCTGAAGACTCTGGGTAAATCCATCATTTCCTTCAACTTCTTGAATGCAAGAAAATTCTGAGGTCTTCAGACATAAAGGGTGTTGGATATTATCTTTTTAAAGATTTGTAAACTGTGATGAATTTTATTTTTATTTTTGCCATATTTTTATTGGTGCATTATAGTTGTACATCATGGTAGGATTTATCGTTGTGTACATGCATACAATATAACAATAAAACTTGGTCAATATCATTCCCCAGTATTTCCCCCTTTTCCTCCTGAATTGGATTGTTGTTTTTCTTCTTTAAAAAAAAAAAAATCAAACAAATCTCTGTCGTCCTTCTGATTTCTCCTACCACACTAATATAAATTAATTGAAATTACTTGAAAGCATGTTTGAACTCAGCTTATGGGTACCTGAAATTCAGAAATTGAGCCAAAAAAATTAGATAAAGAAATTAAATGTGGATCCAAGATTATTTGAAATTTATTGAAATTAACTATGAAATTTGACCAACCAGTAATTAAGGGGGAAGAGACTCCCAAACTGTGGCTAATCCCTGCACAAGGTAGGTTACTTGCTTCAAATCTATTCAACAATTTATATATAAGTAGATAACACACAGTCATTCAGATTAAAAGCTAATTGAAAAAGAGAGTGAATTTTACTACTTTCTTTTTGCCTATCAGTATATTTGTAAAGGCTTTATAATCTATATCTGAATTAAAGATTTCATGATAGAATGAATGAAAGATTTTTTTCCTCATTGGTTTTCATTGCCCATTTGAAGTCCTTCCTGTTAATTTTGTCTACTCTTCCCTATTTTTGGTAGCTCTTTTGGTGGTTCATTGGAGAGAGAGAGAGAGAGAGAGAGAGTGTGTGTGTGTGTGTGTGTGTGTGTGTGAATGAGTCATTGCAGTAATGAAGGGATTGGATCAGGGTTCCTGTGCACCTTGGATCTTTCTAGAACTCATTAATATAAAAAAATGTTTCTGCCTCTTTCCTTGGTTCCTTGTCATCTAATGTGACCATGGGTCTGTGTACTGTGTTGGTGTCTCATTGCAGTTCTCAGGCAGTGTGTCAACATGAATGACCCCGACTTCTACGGTAGGCATTTCAGGTGCCCCTGTGTGTGTGGGAGGGTGAGGAGTCCAGTGAGGGGGTGCTCTCTGCATTGCCACAGGGCTGGCCTTGCTCAAGGAATTTTTGGCTTCTTCTATGAGAAAGCAATAGCCAGACTGTGAAACAGTTTGCTTGTTTTGGCCCCTTCTGTTTTTGGATCCTTCCATCGCCCAATCAATTATGTAGCAATTGGCCCAAATTTTACCCAAATGCGGTCAGCCGAATATGGATTTGGTCTTAGGCGCTTGCACACCCAGTCCCCACTGTGCCTGGTCTGAGCAGTGTGTAGGTGAGCCCAGACTCTCGGTGGCTCAGAGCCTGCATGAACATCACAGGAAGCAGGAGACAGGATGGAATAATAGCACATGTTCTGGAGAAGGATTTTCTGCGTTCAAATTTGGCATCTGTCACTATTTGTGGCCTCAAGTAAGATATTTGCCTAATGCTTGTGTGCTTCAGTTTTTTTTTTTTTCCCTAAGCTGTTAAAGGGGGCCAGGTCTTACTACAGAGTCATGAAGGTGGAAGAGAAAATCCATGAAACGGGCTTGGCCTAACGCCTGACATACGGTAACTCTCAGGAGTTATTGGTTATCATTTGGGATCATCATCATCGCCACCACAGCTTCCACCACCACCGTCATCATCCTCTCATCATCACTATTATTAGCATCAGTATCAGAATCATTTTATGGACAGTTGTTTGATCATCAAGCCCGAGAAGGGAGTATTGGAATTTGAGGGAGAGATGAGAGGAGATTTCATGTCAGTGCAGGCGAGTTAGAGTTATAAAAGTTGGGGACCAAACACAAATGAGGGTAAGGAAAGGTCTGAACTCCTGTGGATGTACCTGCTCTCCTTGATGATCAGCAACCTAGAGATGATTTTAGAGGAACAAGGTCAGAGGTAGACCATGATTTGATTGTTGAGAACCCATGACAGTCGTTAGGTAACTCACTGCGTGTAACTTTTCCATAGTGAGTCATAAACATTATCATCCTATGAAATGACTTATGCATACAAAGACAGTGATGGGGTCTTGAAAAGTCAAGATGGAGATCTTACACACACACACACACACACACACACACGGATACGTCGGTCATCTTCCTGGCATGGTATATGCTCACATGCATTTATGTCTCACACAGATACACACCACAGAGGCTTTGTGGGCTTTCGGGTTTCTTTTCTAATATAAACTTTGGAGATGTGTCTCCTCTTTGTTATGTAGCTCCTTTCTAGCCTAGGAACTGCAGCAGAACAACTCCCGGGGAGAAGCATCTTCCTGTGTGAGCTACTGCAGCAGGACATAGTCTGGGGCCAGAGCAGCCATGAGATTTGCTGCAAAAGGCAGGTTTGAAAAACTCAGGGACGTAGCTGTCCTCCCATCCCTGAACCTCCAATGGATGGAAAGAACACATCAGAACAAGTTCTGCAGACAAGTGATAAACTAGAAGTCTTTAGCACGTCACTGCGACTCTGTCGGCTTCTCTTTAACTTCCAGTTGTCCCTAAATGGGACCCATAAACTGCAGTGATTTCTGAGGACATTACCTCTGTATCCCCACCTGCAGGCTCACTGGCTTTCCCTCCTGCAAACAGCTCAACCCAAGCCTACTGCCCTTGGCTGCTTAGAATTCCTAACATCTTTCTTCCACATTCCTCACCCTGAAAGGGATAATAGTCATTCAGGGGCCACCTTCCATTCACCTCCGGAGAGGGAGGGAGATTGTCCACCTTTGGACTTGAAAGGAAATGCGAGTTCATCAATTCACTCATGAACTGGGATTCTGCAGGGTGTTTTTATTTTTTTTTTTTTCCTTCCTCCTTTGACATAGGTTCCTTTTCACAGTACTCTAGAATATTTTGTTTTCCCCTTTTCTAAGGTTCTTTCTTATCCTGGGTCTTTTTCCCTTCTAACATTTATTTCTTTTTCTCTTTTGAAAGCTTTGTCTTCCTTTTATTTGCATTTGCTGGACCAATAGGATCTTTCTGGTTTTCTCTAACTCTCTTCAAACTGTGTGTGTGTGTGTGTGTGTGTGTGTGTGAGAGAGAGAGAGAGAGAGAGAGAGAGAGAGAGAAAGAGAGAGAGAGAGAGAGTTTGAATAATAAGGGGGAGGAAATTTATGAAGTGGGGGAAGGAATCAAGTTTGGAAGAAAATCTGTTCTCTGAGGCACCTTCTTTCCACCACGTGCCTCTAGAGTAGAGGCCTCACTGCTGTGGTATCCCCAAAACCCACACTAAGTACAGAAGAGGAAAAAGCATCTCCCTGGCCTGCCTTCATACAGGCTACTTGAATTGAGGCCACTGTCCCTGGAACAGAGGGGCATCTCTTCCTCTTTCCACTGAGAAATCAGTCAAGAGGTGGCACGTTGTACCTGATGTCAGTTTGCAACAGGAGGAAAAAAGTTGAGCTCTTATGCATGTTGCACAATGAAAGAATGTTGTTTGTGCAAGATCTGAGGAGCAGAAGTGCCCATTAGGTGTACCTTGTTAAACCAGCGCCTGATTTAATCATAATGATTGTCTTTTGTGGTGGAGATTAAATTACAGAGCTCCTGCGATGTAAACAGGTAGACAATTGAAGTCTTGCTGAAAAGAAAAGCTCCCATCCTGGTGCTCCTGGAAATATCTGATCTCTCCAAGGTAGAGAAGAATGTGAAAAATCTGCCATTACACATTATATCAGGCAGTTGGGGAAAAGAGTTGGGGAAAAAAGTTCACTGCGAGATGTATGTGTTTCCGTCTAGTCTTCAGTCCCAGAGGATGAAAATCAAACCCCAAGCACAAGTTCACTCATAATCACTTTTTCTATTCTGGAAAACCCTTAAGAACTGCCTTAAAAAGTTATGATTCTTTTGGGTTAGTTTGACGTTCAAGTCTTGGGTAGAGTCTGCACTTGTAATTACCGTGCTTCTCCCTTCTAAGATCTGAAAAATTTAATGGGTACCTCAGCTGGAGGGTTTGATTTTTGTTTTAAAACTGTGCTATGGAAAAGCTTGGAAATGCTATTACTTATTTTCTCCTCTCAAATCAAAGTCATTACTGCCAAAACAACCACAATCATTTTGGGGGGTCAGATTATGCTTCCAGTCTGTGTCAAGATCTTCACAAGGCCAACTCTCTTGGAATTTACAAAATGAAAATAGAAGGGTCATTTGCATTGCTTGAGATTACTTGAAAAGTAATTGAAAAATTAATTTTTCCCATCACAAAGAAAGAATACACACACACTGCTTTTAGAGGAATGATGAAGAACTTTTACCAAGTTTGTAATAGTTTCTTGGTTATATCTTTTTAGCTATTGTCCTGATTAGCATTAGTAGTTTTTGCTAGATTGTGCTGAATCATTTGGTATAGGAGTTGAAATGATATTGGAAAAGCTCTTCTGTAAGGAGTTATGAGAAAGGGAAGGAAGAGGAATGAGTTGGAATAAATACCAAATACATTCACATGGAAATGTAAAAGATACTTAGAACAAAATCAGTGAAAAGTTTCATTTTGAAGTAATGCTTTTAACTCCAATTTTATGCTTATAAAGCACCCACATGCTGATGAAATTTTCTCCAAGGGTCTTAGGTGTTTATTCAAGGCACATACGTCTGATATTCTGGGTCTAAATTTCTAGAGCCATTTCCCTAATTTAAGTGTGAATTTTATAAATGTGACATTAAGTTAAATGATGCATGTCCTGTAATGCTGTAAGTATGCAAAAGCATGACTTAATTTTCTTGATGTTTACAGCATATTATTTTGTTTTCTAATATTGGCTTTTTTTTTCAAATCACCAAAAGAAAGGAGTCTAAGATACAGGGAACTTGCTATATGCAAACTGCCATGATGCAAATAACTTTTGTTTTCTTTTTCAAGAAGTCCATCTGAAAAACTTTGCTCTTAACAGTGATGGTTTTGAGTTATAAATCAAATGTCATCATACTAGTAACAATTCAAAAATAATAAAAATAAGCAACCTCAACTTTCTGCCCTTAGGTTTGAAGGTTGTGTTAAAGAACCAAGATATGTAATCAAATTAGTGTGCCTCGTTCCCTCTTAGTCTTTGAAGGACATATTCTATCTTTGTGGAACAGCCATCTCTCTGTCCTTCTAAGTCACTAGATGATGTAAAATTCCTCTTTCTCCAGAAGTCTTCCCTACCCTGTGTCTGCTTCCCTTCTCACGCATCAGAAGTTCTTCTCCAGTATTCTCAGCACCTCTCCACGCTACTATTGCAGTATTGATTGATTATAATTATTTGCGTGTCTATGTTGATGGGCGGTACACTATTTGAAGAAGTAACCATGTGCTCAGCTTTGTGTTCTGATAACATCATCAGGGATGGAACAGATGCTGAGTATTTATTTGTCATGTGGAACAATCTATCCAGCAGGAAACTTTGAGTCCTTTCCTCAGGTAATCAGTGGCTTTCCAACTCTTTGCACAGTAACAATCTGTAAAAAATGTCTATTTTACATCACGACTCAGAGCACACTGACACAAACACAACGGAGAGACTTGCAATATGATGTTGACCCTCCTTATTATGTGCAGTGGACACATACTTTCTCTTGTACCTCTTTCCTATTCTACTTTTAAGTTTTAGTGCATGACCATTTGGTGGTAGCTGACAGTTTGATAAGCACTATTTCAGCCCGTGGCTTCTGGTACACATCTATTTATTTTGTTATGGTTTCGGGGAATCAATCTGTTCTGATTTTAAAAGTTATCAGATATTCATGTTATTATACCCATCTTCTAAATATGGGTCACTAAAGAAGATGAATGTATAAATTAAATGTCATTTTAATAGCCTCTTATTGCTAAATTTCTTTCAATGTTTCTCTTGTACATTTTGAGAGAGTTTACAAGTAAGTTATCTGATTCTGGTTTTACTGGTCCCACTATGGTACTTTATAAGAAGTTAAAAAGAACCAAGTGCCTGAAATTTCATGTACCTAGGCAGCTGACCAGTACCCATGACATATAATATATCTGAATTCATGGGAAAAGGAATATCTTTCCAAGAAAATTGCAAAAGGATGTACTTGAAATAACTACCTGAAGAATACAAAGTTGAAGTCTTAGGAACTGATCACAATTCTTGACTCCAAACCCACAGAAGAAAAAGTATTGAACAAAACATCTATATGAACTGAAAAGTTACCATAAATCGACTTATAAAAACACTTAGCAACCTACCATAGTCATCTCATTGTGCTTCCACAGCATAGGAGCAATGAATGAGGGGGAAACCTTCTTTGGAAACTGGGTACTCAGGAGGCAGATCCTGCCGTGGCTCAAGTCAGAGAGAACTAGTTGACCTCTTCCTGATCTCCATGGACTTATTCAGTATTGGTAGGCTCTCAGATGAGATCTGGAAAGATGGTTCTTCTCAATAATTTAGAAGGATTACATCAGGGAGTGAAAATGTTCTTGAACTTCCTGAGCCAATATGGGTACTCCATCTTACTATATGCCAATGAGGGACTTTTGGTAGACAAATAGACACATCTTTCAAATTGAGAAAAATGGCTGAATTCTGGCAACTGATGGCAGAATAATGTAAAACTTTTTCAGGAATGTTTAGAATCTCTGGATTCAGTACAATTTTTTTTTTTTTCTCTTGAGCTATGCTGTTCACTATGGTAACAATAGCCACACAGGTCTTTGTAAATTAAAATGAACAAAAATTAAAGTAAAACTGAAACCCTTGTTTCTTCAGTCACAGTGGTCACATGGTAAGTGCTTAGCGCTCCATTATTGCAGAAGGTTCTATTAGACTTCTCTATGGCCGTTTCATCCTATTGACCTCTGACATCTTTAGTCACCTGCCTGGTTGTTAAAAAGGAGGTTATAGGGAGATTACGAAGAGGTAATGGAGTTTTGTCTGCATTGGGAAGACATTTGTTCCAGCCTCTATTGGGTCTCCTATCTTACAGTCCTCTAGACCCATTATGACTGGGTGGATATAGGTCCATTCTAGCTCCTAACTTCAAAAATTTCTGTTTCTAGAGTTATTTTATATCACAGGCCAGTGTAGGTCATTTTGTTTTCCTAAAAACAAAATAGAAAAAAACACCCTCCCCCCAATCAGAAAACTTCAGTACTACCTATGAGCCACAAAGTGATTTTGTTCTCCATGATTTGGACTGACCTGACCCAAATCAATCTTTCCAGCTTTTCTTAGATTTCCTAAAGTATTCCGTGCTCTGGCCACACTCATTTGCTGTCTTGGCCACCTATCCATGCATTTTAGTCCATCACTCAGGCTGTTCCTTGGAGCACCATGAAGGTGGCCTTGAACCTTGTTTCAGTTTACATGCTAGAACCTTGCTGAAAACTTCTACAATCCCAGGAACCTGAAACTTTCCCCTCTTTTGTCTAAGTGATCACTGCATTTAACTCGCACCTTTATTATGGCATTTTTTTCAATTAAACTTTTACATGTTGAACTTGGTTGGTGCTGGGTTATATGATTTTGATGTGAGAGATTCAATAGCTCTGTATCCTCCGTAGCTTTCTACATAGGAAATCTGCTTACCATGAAATGTAGACAGAGTTGAATTTAATTTGGAATGAGAAATAGAAAAACTGACCCACTGGAGTCAGGAAGGTTTTGCTTCCAGAAATCTCACTGGGGGTTGCATGGGGTTGTAAAGGATGCAGTCTGGAGGGAGAACTGAGGTTAAGATGAGAAATCTGAAGAGCATAACAGAATTGTGAGGTGGCATTGCAGGCTGCCAGTGTTTCATAGGTCAGGACACACCACAAGGCATTCCTCCTGCTGGAGGTCAGACTCCTGCAGCGTGAGTCACTCTTTCCCTGTGCTCAAAGGGCACTTCATCCATAGCGCTGCTGTGTTCTGAGCCCTTGGCTGGGGACTCTTGATATCAGCATCAGCCTTTTGCTCTGTCCCCTGCTCACCACGTGCACTGACCCAGCCGTCCTAGAGCCCAATGTCCCACATCTCATAGAGACGTTCTCAGTTGCTTCATTCAAGTGTGAGCTAGGAAGCGGGTGAAAGGTCACCACAGGTAGAATGTAAAACATGTAAATTGCTGAGTACAAACAGGAATGTAGAACCTGCTGCCAGAGTAAATTTGTTTATTTTCAAATAGCACAGGGTCTTTGAGTCATCTCTGCCATTTAACCCATGGATATCTTGGCATGCCTGGAATGTTGAATGCTGTTTGATCAATCATCACTTCTTCTTTCCACGAAAGGGCCTGTTGCTTTTTTTTAAAAACAAGAGATAAAACTCTCCTCATCTTCAAAAGGAAGTTTACAACATTAAAAAATAAAAAAACTCCCCTTTGACTTTTCTCTTACCTTCCCAGGGATCCATGTGAAAAAGGAGAATCTGAAGAATGGGAGCGGGAAGCGTAGGGAACACGGAACCCTTTTCCAGGAGTGGAAGGGAAGTGCATCAGGGCACCCGTGGCCAAGGAAGCTTAAAAATTAAGCTGATTTCTAAAGGAGAAAAAAATCCACTAAGCTTTGAATAAGCTGCTTTTTTTTCCCCTCAAGGAATCATCAAAGAATCTGTTGATTTACTTACCAAAAATATATATATATGTGTGTATGTGTGTGTGTGTGAGAGAGAGAGAGATTTTACTTGCCAACAGTGGGAAAAGCAATGCACTGTTCTAAAAGGTTCCTTTGAGTATAAGGAGCATGTAAATTCCGAGAAAAGTGAGCTAGAAAGAACAGTTTATTCTCATCACATCAGTCTTCCTTCCCCCCAAATGCCCTTTATTCATTCGTTTTAGACCATCCCAGGTGTCTACGTGTTGGTCGGGGCATAAAGAACTTTTCTTACCACAAAGACCCTTTTGGGACATGGACCTCAGCTATCCTTTGAAATTCCCAGGGCGCTGAAACCTAACGTCTGCACAGACAGACAGGAGGCTGGTACAAGAAGGCAGTGACCCAAGCAGTTAGCACGTCGGCCTCTGACCAAGAGCATCGCCAGGGTGTCCCAGCACCAGCGGGTCTGCCATCAGTACATGCGCTGGGGGTAGCTTGTGCCAGCCTCAGACTCTGCAACCTCTGTTTACAGAAACTGTAACACATATTCATTGTAAGCTACAATTATCCACAGTTCAGTCTGTTTATGAAACCATTTTGTGGTTATTTATTAAAAATAAAATTTATGTGTGCTTATTGAAGCTATATTTTGGCAGGCAAAGGAGGTTGGCAGAAATGTCTGAGTCAACAGCAAACTCTAGCCGCTCTTTATGTCGTCATATAAAAACTTGTCAAATAATATTTAGCTTTTAATCTTCAGTTACAAACATAAGGTTAGTCATGAAAATATTCTGAGTAGGACTCCTTAAAACAAGAACCTTGGTGTTTAGATTTAAGTAAAGGTGATAATTAAGTTTCTGGCTTGTTTGAGGGTGGGTGATCTGTTATCCCTTTTCTCTCACCAACATCTATAGCCTGTTTTTAATTTTTTTTTTTTAAATCCAGGTTCCTCACATCCTTAAGAGCTGCTTAATAATGATTTTAAAAATGTGAGCTGTTTATCCTTCAAAACTAAAATCCAACTCAAACGTAGTACTGATTAAGAAGGAACTATCCAGCCTGAATGTAGGCCCATGGTAGTCTTCTCTTGTCCATCTTTGATTGCAAATGGGGTTATTTAGTTTTCTAGAAGTTGTAGTTATTTAAATGGATATGCCTGACTTTTCTGATACCATCTAAGAATTACGTTCTTTTAAAGGGGCCACAGATGCCAGCTTCAGGAATGTATTGTCCAGCTTAACTACACATAAGCTGGAATCGTAGGAGTTTGTTGCTATGGATCCTGAATGGAAGGAAACATGGCATTATATACAGGGGGGTTAGAGAGAAAGGGGATACTATGAATAGGTAGGATAGAAAGTAATCCTTTGTCTTTGAATCACGTGCACAAAAATTCAGTGGGAGAAGGTGAAAGACTTAGAAGGGAATTTATTTGAGGAGAAGCCTCTCTTGAAAGAGGGTATCTGAGATGTGATAGATAGGAGTTGGAAAAAAACAAAACAAAAACAGCCCAGTGTACTTCCTGCTACTCCCTGGGATACCTTGAGCTTGCCTGTGGAGGCTGTGCTTCAGTTTGTGCTTGAAAGAATTTGATTTCAACCTTACAAGAGAATTTCAAGTTATTTGCAAATTATACGCACACACACACACACACACACACACACACACAAGTTGTTTCCTATCTCTCCACTGCTCTCTCCACTGGAGTTTGGAGTTTGGCCTTGTTTGTAGTAGGAGAGCTTTTTGGATGATACCCTGTTGATAGTGATTTGATCATGCGATGGAGGATCTGTTGCCAAGTAACCTAATCACACACATCTTATTGGGTGCCCTCTGTGAGCACATCTCTGTGCCAGGAGCTATAAAGAATGTCCAGCTTCCTGAGACCCATTCCTGCAAGAAGCTTACAAAACTTACAAAGTGAAGGAATGTGTTACCTATGAGTGAGGAGTACTCCATGGTCCACAATCATCTGGATGACATCATCAGGATGAAACCTTACTTTGGATACACCAAGGGCAAGGAATATCCAAAATAAGTTGTGAGGTTACAGAGGTGGGTGTATCTGAAGATGAAGATGCAGTGGACTACATCAGAAGAGCAGCAGAGACTGTGTCAATGGGACCCAGGTAGGGTTACTGCAGGGTTTCAGGCAGGGAAGCAAAAGACAGTTCCAGAGGGCAATCCTGAGGATGCAATCTGAGCCAAAGTTCAATGGAGAGATGTTTACTGAGGAGTCCTCTTGGATTAACACTCATGGGAAGAAAAGAAGGAAGAGGAGAGGGATGAGATGAGGGTAGTTGGAAACAGCAAGACACCAGGGGTGGGTCTGAGCTTTGACATGATCCAGGGGCACAGAGAGACACACTTAGAGGACTTTTAGAGGAAAAGAGCTGTGGGTTGGGGCAGGAGTGAGTGACAACTTTTCCTCTGGACATGCTAAGTGGGGTTTGTTGGTAATTCTGCCAAGTGGAGAAACAAAGCAGAAAGTTGGGTATGTAAATCTGTAGCTTAGGAAGGAGGTCTGGGAGCCTGTTTTACATTGTTGCTATTGTTGGAATGGGGGTAACTCTAGGCAAGGATTGTGAGGGGGAACGGGAAGGTTCAGCAAGCACCCCGAGGACTGACCATCTCTAGAAGTGGAAGAACAACACAGATGAGGAGCAGCTCTCAGAGAGGTAGGAAGAAATCCAGGATCACACACGGTCCCTGAGGCCGAGGGAGGATGGCATTCCTTTGAACAGCAATGAAGAAGAACACTTTAATGTTTAGTGGGCATTTATTAACCATTTCTCTAAAAGGTACATTTAACATATATAGCTTACCCATTTCAAGTATACCATCCATAAATCAGTTCTAGAAAACATTTCGTCATCCAAATAAAAATCCTTTATGCCTAGTCATTTGTTCTTATTTTTTCTTCGTGACATACATGCTAATGTCAATTGCCTTTTGAATTTGAAACATCTTTGATTTAGGATATGGAATGTAAGAGTCAGCTTTGTGTTATTATCATGAACTACCTGAGGCAGTTAACTGACCGAGAGAGCTCACAGTTTGGAAGTACAAATCCAAGGTCAGGCAACCCATTAGTTTGCACACTGATGGGGGGTGGGGCACATGTCCAGTGTGTGGTATGAACAGGGAAGCAGAGAGCAAAGGTCAGACCAGGGTCCCACATCCACCAGTGAACTAAGGGGTCACTGAGAAAGTCCACAGCACCTATCAATTCTGCCGTTGGGGGGACCAAGTCTTCACATATGTATGAACCTTGGGGAGACATTCATCTAAACTACAGCACAGGAAGTTTAATAAAAACAGGTATTTTAATATAGTGGGGAAATATATTTCAAAGTATTGCTTTTTCTTATTGTCATTTATCCTTCAACCTGGTTTGTGGGGATACTTTGCTAAGAGGAAACACATAATTTTGTAAAGTTAAATGTATATTTGTAAATATTTGCCTTGTTTTTGAGTTTCCACATTGTTAAGTCATTTTTTCTAAGATAATAAAAGTAGGTCCCTCAGTATTCTTATGGTTTCAGTATTTACATATGTGATTTCTGATTCATTTGGAATTTCCTTTATTTAAAGAAAAGAAAGTAGTGGTGATTGGTTTTACCTGGTTTTCCAAACATCTGGTCATTTGTTCCAAATCCAATTATTCACTAATTCATCTTTTTCCCATTACATGAATTGCTTAAATTATCATGTCCTCTGTTGATTCTCTTTCTACCTTAGTGTCATACTGTTATTTAATCTTAGCAATACATTGTGTCTGATGGCTCTAATAGCACTCCGCCAAATCTCCGCATGACTGAGTGTATCCAGAAACTCACTTTCATTCTGTCTCTCTATTATCTCTCTCAGCCTCTTCCCTGTCTTTGTCTGTGATCAGACCTTCATCCCAAGTACACCCTGCTAACCCTCAGGCTTCAAGTTCATTTGGTTGGGTTGTCAAACTCTCAAAATAATTCTGGTTCTTCAGCCAGACTGATCATTTGGAAGTCTGACTGTTTTGTTTGCATGCACATCTAAGCCAGCTGGTCCCTCCCACCATCCATGGGGTGGGTGGGGCCATCTTCACCTGTAGGCAGATGGTGGGTAGGTAACGTAAGGTGGACACTGCCTTGTGGTATGGGCTGTTTTAATTCCGTTGGTCAGGTGACATGCTTAATTGAATTCTCAGTAAGTAACAGATTTTACATTGCATTTCACCGTCTTTCTGGTAGTCTTCAAGAGAATCTGGAGTCGAGGATCTTTCCTCCACTGGCTTTGTTTACCGTTACCAGCTATCTTGGCTCATTTCATCAGTTCAAAGTGTTGTCCCAATTCTGCAGGGCAGTTTTTCAGTTCGCTCTTTTTTCTTTTTTTTAAATGAATGTATTTCTTCATGCACAAGAAGTTTTCTGTAAATCAGTATAAAGACCCTGGAATTTTGATGATATCCATTCCTGGTAGAATTAAAAGAACTCAAAAGAGATGGGAAGAGTTCTGCAGTCAGTTTCCATGAGTCTTGTTCATGAGTGAGCGTTGTTGGGTGAGAGTCCTGTATATGCTTTTTCTCAGGTACAAGGGAGAGGCCTTCAGTGACAGCCAAAGTTCTGTGGGTGGCTACTAGGCCTCAAAGTGTAGAGTAGTCAGACATTTTTAGAGCTAAAGTCTAGGAGTGATCAGAGTGGGCAGTCAGAGGCCCAGAGGCTGGTGCCTGAAGGCTTGGCAGGAGAGCTGGCTCCTTTGAGTAGGTGGTCTTGTTAACTTCTCTGACTCCCAGAGTCCACATCTCTGAAAGGCAGTGATGAGCACCTATCTCGCAGGATTGGCGTAGGTATAAAATAACACAAAGAAAAGTATTAGGCAGGGAGCGAAGCTGGAGTAATATTGAGCATGGTCTTCCCTCGGCTTGCAAATGCTCATGTTAATTGGAGGCAAAGTAAGTAAGGTAGCTCATCTAATCTAAGATGCCAGGGATTGTCAGTACATCATTATTTTATTTTCCACAAGGGGAAAATGCTCCCAATTTCATCCTTGAGTATAATATGTAACTTGACTCCTGAGATGTCAAAATCTGAATAAATCTGTGTCTTTTGGATGAAATATAGTAAGTAGAGAAACTATCAAAGATTTGCATTGATTGTCAAGGGCAGTATGAATCAGTGACAACTCAGGTGTTCAGCATCTTTCAAAAAGAATATAGTTGTAACTTTTGAATTATAATAGCTGAAATTGATTAACAGGCCACTAGAGGAACTGTCTAAATGAATAGATAATTGATTTATAATTGGTCCATTTTACCAGAGTCAGAAACATTAATTGTTTGGACCCATTACAAATCCACGCCATTGGGCCCAGCTGGGTCCTGAGCTTTACTCTGACTTAGCTCTCTGGGGACCCTGTTGAGTGTTCCACAGGAGACCCTTCAAGGCCTCTCCATGCTTTTCCGTCTCCTGGGCTGCATCTGCTGGCCAGCCACGGACTGCAACTACAGTTTCTGTGACCTTCACCCCACCATGTCATTCCTCCTATTTTAATTAAAAATGTCTCTTTTTCTCTTCCAAGATTAAAATTACTCCTGAGTTCCTTTCTAATCATTTTTGGAGATTTTTCCTTTCTCTCCTTTCTTTTAACTTTTTCTCCAAGCTTTCTCTATTTTGCTTTCTAGTGAGCTAACCTTTTCTTGAGTATAAGAGAAAAGAAGAAGAAGAAGAAGAAGAAGAAGAAGAAGAAGAAGAAGAAGAAGAAGAAGA
>JAJEJO010001482.1:294524-342431 GCA_020662805.1 Glaucomys volans | reverse complement strand
AGGAGGAGGAGGAGGAGGAGGAGGAGGAGGAGGAGGAGGAGGAGGAGAATAAAGTCTTTTACCTGTTATTGTTGAAGGGCAGCATAGTGAAGTGAAGAAAGCAAAGCCACAGACCCACATTCTATAAGTTCAAATCCCAGCTCATCCCTCCAGGTGGATACATTGGGTCAATTGCTAACACATCTGTTCCTCAATTGTTTTCTTCTGGAAAGTTACTTCGCTGTGCTGCTGTAAGGACTGAATGAGTTAGATGGATGATATGCATGTATATCTCACTGCAGATGTTTCCTGGCACAAAGTAAGTTCCAGTAAGTGATATCTGTTACTGCTACCATCCTTTAATTTGCCAACTTGTTTTGCTGTTATTCTCTCATCACCAACAAAACGTTGCTCCTTGAAACTACCATGTTAGACTTTCAGAATTGTTTTGACATTTTATTCTGCTATATTTTCTCTCATGCAACATTTGTCTTACCATGTATTCTGGTGAAAGTTAAAGAAGTCAAGGTCAATGGTATAAAAGTATTACATTGACCCCAGATCTATTTTAGCTCACCTTCACTTCTGATCAAGGTTATATTTACTGTTTCTCTCTTACACAGAACAGTGATTTTCTATCTCTTTTCTAAGGTTGCAAATAATCCTTGTGTTTTAACTGCCAAGCCTCAATAATTATATTCAAATAAAATTGTTGAAAACCAGCAAAATACAGTTATGAATATTGTACATTGCAAATGTTAAAGAAAGCCCCATTTGGCATAGATAGTGGATATTTGTTTATATAACTATACTCATTACATTTTGCTTCTAAGAACTGATCAATAGAATTCTGACCATTTTTCCAATTGTTATCCTTAACGTTCTCCAGTACTTTCTTTGGGAAGGCAAGTTAAATGATTTGAATACAATCTGTAACTAATAAACGTTAAAACAACACCATTATAACTGACAACAAATTGTCCAGAATTATACCAAATATGTAGATGGCTTATTCTTCCAAGGAGGAGTGTCAACCCTTGAACAATGGCTGAATTGACAAGATATGTGGCAGGAGTTGGAAAACTATGGCTTGACAGCTTGATCTGGCCCACTACTTGTTTTTGTAAATAAAGTTTTATTGGAATGCAGGTATACTCATTCATTTACGTATTGTCTTGGTCATTTTGCTGGGCAGTAGCTGAGTGGAGTAGTTGTGGCAGAGACCATATGACCCACAATACCTAGAAAATTTACTGTCTGGTCCTTTGCAGAAAGAGTTTGGAGACACCTGACAGCCCCAAAGAAACCTAGTCCTAGTTCTACTAAGCTGTTCTCAAACATATGTAGCCTTGGATTCACGACCTAAATGTCTGCAATTTTTAGAAAGTAGCTCAATTTTTATTGTTTGTGTGTGTTATATGCTGACAAAACAGAGGCAAGTTAAACTGTAGAAGTTAAAATTTAGGAGATAGAAGTTGAGAAAGGGTAGGGAGACTGATGATCAAATTGAGGGGTGGACTGGAGATACCTCAGATGCCAAGACCTTGGGATAAATGTTGAAGTTTTGAGAAATCACTAACGTAGTTTGCCCTGCTGGATGCAGAGGAAACATTTTGTTAAAAATGATCTATTTTGTATACCTTGTTTGATTGAAGAACTGGCTCACATGAGAAAACAATTTCTAAAGTTTTCCCTGTGCAAAAGCAGCAATTACTATTGGTTTTAAGAGTAGAAAATTTTATTTTTAATTCACACTCTTCCACTATATATCTTAAGTACATAGGGAAAATGCAATGTATTTGTTGTCTAAACAATACAATACATATTTGTTGTATAAACTTTTGTGAACATGGTAAAGCTAATAAACATCTCCCACAATTCTACTATTAATTGCCTCTGTTAATATTTTAATAAATTTCTTTTGAGATGGATGATTCTTGGTTTTATTTTGCTTAAAAATACTCTGAAGCAGGCATAGGCTTTACAAACAGTAAGGAGACAAACATGGCTGGGGCAGTATGATTGGAAGGAGTGACCACAGGCCATGAATTGGGTGTTCTAATGGGAATCGAGTCAGATCATCATGGAGGATGTTGTAGGGCACTGTGAGGAAGGACTTTGGATTTTAGATGAGGTGAGAAGATACCATGGAGTTCTTTTCAAAGGGATTCATAATCTGATCTGTTTTTAGAGAATTACTCTTACTGGTTAATATTAGACTCAAAGGGGAGGTAATGACATCAGAAATGGAGTTGATATGGTTTCGACTTTGTGGTATTAATAAGAGTGAATGGATCTGAGGTACAGAGTCAACAGGATTGCTGAGGAATTAGATATAAGGTGTGAGAGATTAAAAAAATCAAGGAGAATTTGAAAGTTTTTGATCTTTGCAGTTGGGAACACATACAGAGATGGAAATCACATTTGTTCAGAAAGAAGAGGAGCTCAATTTTTATCATATTGAGCTTCCAGTATGACAAAAGTTGCTGAGTATGCAGTTGATTCACCACAGCAGAGTTTGTGAGCAGGCTGGGTCAAAGATATAAATATAGAGGTCATCAGGGGGGAAGTTATTCAAGCCTCTGATGAAACCAGAGGCTGATGTAATTACCAAGGGAGCAAGTGAGGCGGGAGAAGAATATAGAAGCAAGAACAGAGGACAAGGGAATTTCAGGGTTTGGTGGCAGGAGAGATGGGAATGGAGATAGAAGAAGAGATGGCAGCCAGGTGGGAGGAATATGGGCAGAGACACAGGAAGGAAGAGCTGGTAGGGAAGAAAGAGTTGTATTGATTAAGGCTGAGGGTCAGGCAGGTGGACAACTGAAAGTCACCTTCAGGGTTAAGCAGCAGAGATGTCCATGGTGACCATGGTGATTCTACAGCACATGTAGATGGAGTGGTGGAGTGAATGACTGAAGAATGGTTTTAAGAGAAAATGGGAGATGATGAATTATAAAATGCAGGAAGGGATAACTCTCAGGAGGCTTTGTGTTCAAGTCAAATTAATATCAAGATTTATTATCATGATAGCATTATCAAGATGTTATTATATTTTCATATGGTAGAAACATCAGCATGTTTTACATAGACTGAATGATCTAGCAGAGTAGAGACATGGAAGAGGCAGAAGAGAGGGGATAGTTATTAGAACAGCAACCTCCAAGAGGCCAGAGGGGATGAAGTCTGGTGTGCTAGTGGAAGAAGTCATTTCAGATATGAGAAGAGGCATCTGGAGGAGCAGGTGGGTACAGATTGCAGGTGAGGATGCTGGTAGGGAGTGGAAATGGTGGTGGAGGCTGTGCTCTGATTGCATCATTTCTCAGAAATGGAGGAAGTCAATGGGGGTGCAGAGTTTCACAAGTCAGGCAGGGAGTGGGAGAGCGATGGAGTAGGGATGGCCACAATTGGAGGTGATAGCTTTTCATTAACCATACCTATGTCCTTTGACCTAGATCAAAAATGGGTTGAAGTGTAGTCTTCACCAGGGTTGAGTTCTTGCCAAAGGAGTAAAATGAAAATAATAAGAGTTATATGAAAGAGAAAGGGAGATTAAGTATAATTAAGGGAGAGATGGGTTCAAGGGTTCTTAGAGCCAGGGAACTATTGTCAAATTGGGGTCAGAGTGTGGGATTTTTTTAAAGGTGTGACCTTTTTTTGATAATAACAATGTCAAACCTGAGAAAGTACCAGAATCACATGAAAGGGTTATTAAATAGAAATTGGGTTGTATCCCCAATTCCCTGATTCAGTAGGTCTGATGTTAGGTCTGAGAATTCTCATTTGTAGCAAGTTCTCAGGTGAGAGGGACGTGGAACTTTGAGATCCCCTGGCCTGTGTGTGAGTGTGGTAAGTGGCTGTCAGGGTGAAGAGCCACATCTTTGGAGTGAGTGTTTTCAAGGATCTGGAGGAACCAGAGCATTGGGAGAATCACATGCTTAAGAACAGGATCTAGCAAAGAAGGAGGAACAGTGGGTCCAGGTGCTAAAGCCACTGGGAAGGAGGAAGATGGCAGCCACTGGGAAGGGGGCCAGGAATACAGCCTGACAACCCAAGATTCAAACAGGATGTCTTACTGAAGAAAGCAGGCCTGCCATGCTCCTGGAAGGATGCCCAGGTTGTAGCAGCACAACTCTGGAGACTGCTACCACATTGTGATGTTTGGGGAAGGAAAATGGCCTATTAGCTTTATTGAGAATAAGGAATACACTTAACTCCTTCAAGGGCTGTGGTTATACTATTTCCAACCTTAAAGGAGAATGCTTTGGTCTGTTTAAAATTGTGGGACTTTTACTCTTCCTCAGGGAGCAAAATCAATACAGGGAGAAAACACAAGTTATCCTAATACACACACCCACACCCACACACACTTGAGTCCAAATGGAATCAATCCTTCCAACTTCTAAGGTCATCAAGTCGTTTTCTCAAAGCTCAAAGAATATCACAAGTTTCTTCTAATGAAGAAACAAACGCAAGGGCCACACCTTCTGGTATTTGCTATTTCATTTAGAACTTGCTTAACAACCCAGTGCCAATGGGGATTCCTGCATTGTAGAGGAAAAGCAGACAGCAGCAATGTGCGATCTTAATTGTTGAGATTGAGGAATTTTGACATTTGTCTTCATACAAATAACCACTACAGCAAACAGGATTTCCATCGCTCAGGAAGGACTATCATGTCCCTTTCTTGTAAATGCCCGCCCTCTTTGTCCAAACTGAAGTTCCTTCCTAATTCTTCCTGAACTGTACTATAAAATAGTTAATTTTTGCTGTTTTTGGAGGTCATGGGTTGAAGCCTGCATAACTATGAGCCAAAATAAACCTTTTCTCTTTATAAGTTATCTCAGATGTTTGTTACAGCAATGAGAAGCAAACTAACACAAAGAGCTATTATTATTCATACACAAATATTAGCATGGACACAGACCTTGATTTTTTTTTGGTAAGTACTTGGTAATCTAATGGCTAAACTATTTATTAGTTGACTGTGTATATATAATCTTTTTTAAAAATCTGCCAAACTATTTTCCAACATGAATGCATTATTTTACAATCTCACTAGCAATGCATGAGAGTTTCAGTTATTCCACATCCTTGCCAACACTTGTTATGGTCTATCTTGTAAATTTTAGTCATTTCAATAGATGTCTGTTGGTAGCTGGTTTTAATTATTCTTTTCCTCAAGAAATAATGAAATTGAACATCTTTTCATATGCTTATTTTTAAAGCATTAGTTCAAATCTTTTACCCATTTTTGTAATTGGACTGCTCATTTTCTTATTATTGACTTTTAGGAGTTCTCTTGATGAAAGTTATATTTTGTACATACAGTTTTAAATTTATTTCCTAGTCTGTTAACTTGTCTTTCCATTCTTTATTGTGGTTTTTTGGGGGGAGGTTGTTATTGAAGAGCAAAAGTTTTGACTTTTTGTCTGATTTATCAATTTATCCCTTTTTGGATTGTGCTTTTGACTTCTATCTTACATTTTGCTGAACCCAAGGTCACACGTGTTAGGCCTCTTGTGGTTGTATTAGAATCTCTAATATTCTGCTCATTTTTCAAGCTTTTCTCTGTGCTCTATTTTGGAAAATTTTTATTGTGATGTCTTCAAGTTCACCAATCTTTTCTTCTGCAATTTCTAACCAGGTGCTAACTTTTTAACTCTACACATTGTATTCTCATTTTTAGAAGTTCGGGTTCTTTTTTTTTAATCTCCCAGGCCTCTACTTTAACATTTGTACATATGAAATACTTCAGTAACAAACATCTTTGTCTGGTAATCTGTTATTTGTGACAGTTCTGGGCTGGTTTTGATTTCATATTCATCTCTTCATTATGAGTCATATTTTTCTCCTTCTTATCATGCTTGATAATTACTGATTAGATGCTGGTCACTGTGATTTGAACTTGTGAGTGCTGGTTATCTGTTTTCCTATAAACATTCTAGTGCTTTGTCCTGGGATGCAGTTAATTAGAAAGAGATACTGTTGGGTTTGCTTTTAAGACATTTTTTCAGGTGAAACTGGAATAATGCTAAGTCAAGGCCTAGTGAGTCCCCTTCACATACTCCATCCAATGCCCCAGAAATCATGAGGTTTTTCAGTGTGAATGGTGGTGAAAGGCACTATTGCCAGCTCTCTGTAGTGTGAAGAATATTCACATATTCTCATCCTCTAGGGCCCTTCCGTCTTCTGCTTGTGTCGTATTCTCACATGCATGTACTTATCAATACTCAGCCAATATTTGCAGGAGACCCTCTAAGGAGCTGCAGGAATCCTCCCCTGTGCATTTCTCTCCATTTCCATCCCTCTGACCAGGGGATGCTAGTGTGCTGACTGTTTCTCCCCTACTCCATGAGTCCCTGGGTCCCTAGGGGCTCTGTGGGTTTCCCTTCCCTGTGTTACAACCCCAGGCAGTAATCTTGGAGTGACTGTGGAATTCACCTCATCTGTTACCCATCTGTTAGTGTCATGGAACTTTAATGCATTTATACAGTTGCAGTTTTTTAAGCATTGCTTCATATATTTTATTAAAAATATTGGCTTAGTTGGAAAGGTAAGGCTCATCTTGACCAGAAGTAGAAGTTATCTTTCACTGATCAACTTTTGAATAATATACTTTTAAATTCTCTGCTAGGCATTTGCATATTTATGATTGCCATGAATACTTAGCAAGTTAATTGTTTTATAATTATGAAATGTTTATTTTTATTCCCAGTACTATTGCTTGTTCAAATTCTATTTTTTAATATTTTAGAACAATAATACCAGATTTCTTATTCTTAGTGTCTTATTTTTTGATTTTGCAGTTGTAGACGGACAGCATGTTTTTGTTTTATTTGTTTATTTTTATGTGATGCTAAGGATCCAACCCAGTGTCTCCCACATGCTAGGCAAGTGCTCTGCCACTGAGCCACCACCCCAGTCACTAGTGTTCAGATTTTATACGCCTTTCTACCCTTTTACTTTTATCATGTCTTTTTTGTGAATTGGGAAGAACATACAATGGATCTTGCTTTTTTCCCTTTGAATCTGGGATTCTTTGCTTTTTAACTGGAGTGCTTAGTATTATTTCACTTAACAAGTTTATTAATAATGTTGTTTTTCATCTCCAATCTTGATTTTTTCCTTTTATTTAGATCTATTTCATTTTTCTTGTTCTCCTTTATCTCCATTCTTATATCATTTTGAATGGATCATATGTTTTAGGTATACCCTTTGGGTTTTTGTCTTACTAATTTTTCTGAATGTTATGATATGCATCTTTACGTTATCACAGTTTACTATGATGAAATTGACAAGCCAAATGTGGTAATGCATGTCTGTAATCCTAGCAACTCAGAAGTCTGGGACAGGAGGATTGCAAGTTCCAGGCCAGCTTCTGAAACCTAGCAAGACCCTGTCTCAAAATAAAAAAGTAAAAGGAACTGGGGATAGAGATCAATGGCAAAGCACCCCCTGGGTTCAATCCCCAGAACCCCCCTAAAAATGCAACATATAAATAAAATGAAAAGTGTAAGAATTTTAGCAACGGTACCATTTCAATTATCTTCTCCCATAATTTCCATTATTATTGCTTTACATTTTGCTTTAGTATATATATGCTATATTGTCTAATGCATGGATATTATTGCTATAGATAGTGAATAGTAAAAAGACTAGTGAGTAGTCTTTTAAATTAAAAACCATGTACACATATAAAATAACAGTAAATATTGTTAGTTTGTATTGTGGTTTGTCTTAATCTGTTTTATATTGCTCTAACAAAATACTGGAGTTTGGATATGTTAGGAAAAATAGGAGGTTTATTTAGATCACAGTTTTGGGGGCTGAAATTCCAAGATTGAGTTGCTCCATTGGTCAGGCCTCTGAAAAGGATCTCCTTGGCTATAACACAACATTCTGGAGAAATGGAAAGTAAAGTGACCTCACTTTCAAATAACCTTCTTTTATCGGAATTTACCAAGGTCCCAGAAGGACTGCAGAAACCTTTTCTGAGGGCAGCACCCCTGTACCCTAATCCCCTTGCATTAGGCCCCCCTGCCTTAGAGATTGCACCCTCAACACCATGACACTGGAGACAACACACACAAACCTTTGAGGGGCACTCAAACTATATACAAACCATAGCAGATTTATTTTTATGGTGTCCTTCATTCCTCTGACAAATCTGAGTCCTGTTTGGAATTATTTACCTTCAGATTAAAGAATTTCTTTTATCATTTCTTGTCATAAGCATAGCAGGAAATGAATTTTCTGTTTTTTATCTGTTTGAAAACATTTTTGCTTCATTTTAAAAGTAATTTTGGGGAGCAGCAGGATGGAGGAAAAAGGAAATACTTGGGACTGAAATGAATCAAATTACCTTCTGTGAATGTATGATTATATCAAAACAAGCCCTTGTATTATGTATAATTTCTTAATAAAAATATTTAAAAAAAATATTTTCACTGATCATAGAATTTTAGGTTTACCATCATTTTTCTCATGCATGGTATATAAATGTCACTCCATTGTCACTCGCCTCCCATTGTTTCTGAGAAGTCAGTTGTTCTTCATATTATTGTTTCTCTGTATGTAATGTGTCTTTTTCTCAGGTTTCTTTTAAGATTCATTTTTATCTTTGGTTTTCAACAGGTTAACTATGACGTGTTCAGGTGTGGTTTTCTCAGATAACTTGTGGTTCATGGAACATTTTGGATTCTGAATTGTCTTCTACTTGTTTTGGAAAGAGCTCAGCAATTATGTCTTAAAATACATTTTCAGTCTAATATCTCTCTTGTCTCTTTCTGGGACTCTAAATACTATGATAATGTTTGATGACTTAACACTTTCTTCTTCCTTCTTCTCCAGTTTCTCTTCCTCCCTATCCATGTTCTTCTTTCCTTTTCCTCCTCCTCCTCTTTCACTTTATCCCCTTCAGCCTCTTCTTCCTTCTCCATCTTCCCATCCCTCCTCATTCTTTTTCCTTCTCCTTTTCCCTTTTCTCCTCTTTTTCCTTATCTTTTCATTTCTTTGTGTTTCAGCTTATATACTTTCAAATGATCTCAAATTTGTTGACTCTTTCCTCTGGTAAGTCCAGTTTTTTGTTAAGCAAACAGAATTAATTCTTCATTTTTCTCATCTCCTTTACATTTGTACCATTTACATTTATGTAAATTCATTCCTTTTTCTTTAAGTCTGTATGCACCTGCTTATGTTCCCCATCTAGTCACACATGTGGTATTCCTTTTCTACTAAACCCTTTAGAATTTTTATTGTAGTTATTTTAAAGTTTGATACTTATGACATCTAGGCCATCTCTCAGTTTCTATTTCTTCTCTTCATCATTAGTCATGTTTTATTGATTCTTCAAATGCTTCATATTTTTTATTAACATTTTTCATATAATAACAGTGGAGTGTGAAGTAAAAGATGGTTTTCTCTGGTAAAGATCATGCCCTTCAGGTGTAAATTGATAAATTTAAGGAGTCTGAGGGCCTGCTCTATAGTTGAACTTGATTTGGTCTTAATTACAGTTTTAGTTTGATTTAATTAATAAGCACTTAAATTTTTTTTAAACTCACCATCAAAATTTTCCATCTGTAGGATTTTAAGTTTGGTTCTGATGAATTTCCTCTTTGTACTATATAATAAAGATACCAGATTTGAAAGTTACCTCCAGACATCTCTTCCCTCAGAAATGTCAGATAGGTTCTCTTAGCTCTTTTTTCTTGTCTCAAGCCTTTGAGTCCCTGAGTTGTCAATGACAGAGAATCATGGAACAAGCATGACTTGTGGATATGCATTTGCTCTGAGTCAGAGGATTCTTGGGATTCCTATCTGCTTTGCTGGCCCTCGTCCAATCAGAGGTGTGTTGAAGTTTCATTGATTTCCCTTTACCAGCATAAATGATGGGCTGCTTTATTAGCTACTTGTTAGAAATGAGAATTCTATTTCCTATAAAATGCAGGTCACTTTCTGAAATGTAGTTCTCTTTGCATCCTTAGATCCCTTTTGGGTTCAGAATACTATAATTTTATAAATTATGTAATTTGTTTTGGTTATTAGAGTAAGAATGATATTCTCTTGTAGCTTTCTATGTTCTAACTTGTATACAAAATATCTTTCTATGCAAAACTTCTCTACTGGCTTGCTTCTTAAAACTACAAATCTGAAAAATTTTAAAGTGAGAAGTTTCATTCTTACCAACATAGTGTCTCTTTTTATTCTTCTGTATTTCAAGTGGAATATGTACTTGAAACTTAGCTTAAAAAAATCACTTAATTGAGATATATGATTTCATACAAATTAACAACCTGATAAGCTTGCTACTAGTTTGCTAATGTGGCTAATGTTGAAGAAGAATTGAGTAACACATATAGTCATGCACCAAATCCTTATTGGAAATTTCAAAGATGGTATTTTCCCCTCTCTTTAGGATAAGAAAAACTTGAGTGGAAGCTGGAATAATTGCACATTCCTAAAAACTATGGAAGAATCAAAAAGTTCCTTAGTATGCTGTGGAGATATTTTATAAATTGTTGTACCTAATTCCCATTTTATGGTAGAATTGACATTTCTATTTAGGATTCTAGTAGGTTGATTTTGTACATTGAGCCCATTTGCAATGGTATTCCAATATGCCATTAGTTTAGGTAAAGACAAATTTTATTTAAATGGATAGAAATCCTTTCCATGGCAAGACAGCTTCTATTTGCTCTACAGAGTGCAGAGGTAAAGGACCAACAGTATCAGGAAGTGAGGTGGCGAATGCTTGAGGTCCACAGTAAGAAGGCAGCAAGGGTGGATGTGAGTGTCAAAAAGTTCTCTCAAGTCTGTCTTAAATAGATACAGCCCTTTGTCTTCCATGAGAATCCATTAACACGAAGAAGATGAAGACACAAGAATTACATTGAAAACTTTACATTATTTGGTTGAAACTTATTTGAGGTCTATTTTATTGGGTTCTGGTGGAGGTAGAGGTTGTGCTGTTGCTCCTAGTTATTAGTTTCCCTCTCGGGAGGAGGACTGTGTATGCCTGCCTGTTGTTTGAAGAGTGACAGTGCCTTTCTATGGGAGGATTAGACAACTCCACCCCACTGACTCAGGCTTCCTCATTGACTGGCTTTCGTCAATTGGATGTGAGCGAAGTGACTGCAGATGATGCCTGCGTGGAACCTGCAGGAGCAGTGAAGGATTCTGTTGCTGCTCTTGACCTTTGCCTGAGATTAGAGCAATGCTTTTTCTGTGCATTTGCTTTCTGAGCTGTTATTTAGAAATGAAATCCCTAGAATTTTGTTTGAATATAATTTGAATATTTGGAAACTATGTTGGTGTCCTTTTTTAAAACATAATTTTAATGTATGTGTGGAAACTGATAGAGGATTGGCAATTAGTTGATGAAATGAAGCTGTTGCGCTATTTAGGGTAAATTTTAAGATGTTTGAATCAAGAGACCCCCACTTAGTACAGTGCCCCGAATAAGAGAGAAGTTTTGATTTCTCATGCGACCATCCATCTGGCCTGGTGGGGAAACTGCTCCTACCCATTCCACTGTTCTGCCAATATGTCATTGTCCACTTCTGTGTGATTAAAGTTGGGAGTTGATTCATCCATATTTATAACCCATGATAGAGGAAGGAGGAGGTCTGGGAATAGGCATTTTCTCTTATATAAACAACTTATAAGTGGTACACAGATGATTTTTCAGTTACATTCCATTGCAAAAGAAGCAGAAGATGTTGTCTCCAGCAGGTTTCCTGGGATTCCAGCCACCCTCAGGGGAGGCAGTCAACAAGGAAGAAGACAGTCCACAGGGGACAGTTGGAAATCCTCCCCTGGGTCCAGCCAGCAGTCCAGGCCACTCAGCCTCCACTCTTTCATTTCTCAGAATTCTTGGATTGAAGGAGACTCTAGAAGCCATTCCTCTCTGGCCTCAGAGAGAGGTAAATATCTATCTTCATTTAAAGATGTTTGTTAAATACAGAATCAACAACTGATTAAGTAAACTCTCAGTTATTAAGTATAAACTAACTTCCCATTGAAAATGGTGAACTGAGTGCATGGATTTATTTCTTCTGCCACCAGAGACAGAATAAAAATAATAGTAACAAAATAAATGTCAAGCATGATACTGGATAAAAGGTATCTTGGGGCAAACTTCATCAAAGAAGGTATTTCAGAAAGCTTTTTGGATGATAAAATATAGATCGTAGCATAACAGAATAGCCATATTTGGAAACTCTCGAAGAAGGAGGTGATAAAGAAGGAATTCAGGTCTTAGAGACTGCAGGAATGATGAAAAATCAGGATGAGAAGCAGCAGAGATTGGAGGACTCATTGAAGGCTGTTTATAGATCAAGAAGTTCTACCCAAACGTTTCCTTCCTCTATTGCCCAATTGAAAAAGAAATCAGCTGTTTATTTTCCAGCAACTTAACCAACTTCCTCAAAACTGAAGTTCTTGTTAAAGATATTGAATCAAATTTAAAGCAGGTGATGTGGGGTGAGATTGACATCCTAGAGCAAGGTGTCCCGTCCACACCTCGTTATCCGGGCCCTCAGTACTGAGGTCACTTGCAAGAGACAAGACCTGGAAGACAAGGAGCCCTGTAACAGACTTGGAAAATGCCCTCGGAAGAACTAAATTGTTTTTTTTTAAAAGATGACTGGTTCCTGTGAATGGATTAAAGATAGAGAAGCTGAGGGAAGTATTATCTTTTCTTATGGACTGAATTGTGTCACTACAAAATTCCTGTGCGGAAGTCCTAACCCACAATGTGACTATATCTGTAATAACATCTTTAGGAGATAATTGCTTCAAAAAAACATAGCAAAGCAACAACAACAAAAGAAATAAATGAGACCTCCAAGATGGTGTAGAGTAGACAAATTTATTCTCCTTTTCGTTGTTGAAGAAAAATCGATTTTCTGTTGCGTAACAAAACACCTGAAGCTGCTTATAAATAAAAGAGGTTTATTTGGTCCACAGTTTTGGAGGTGGAAAGTCCAATCAATCTATCCCATCTGTTTGGCTTCTGGTGAGGTCCCCGTGGCTGAATCACATCATGGCAGAAGCAGAAGGGAAAATAGCCTCATACAGAAGGGGCCAAGTATGTAGTGTTGTCTCATTCTTAACAGCCTTCTCTTGTGAGAACTAATTTACTACATGGTACTAGCATTAATCCCTTCCAAGAGTGATGTCCCCAATGATCTAATCATCTTCCCTACCTTTAAAGGTTCTGCCACTTCCAACATCACCATACTGGGGACCAAGCTCTCATCACATGACCTCTTGGGAGACACACTGTGATGATATCTGAGCCACAATAAGTCCTGAAGAGCAAATGTGTTCTCCTAGGATCGCCTCATTTGAAAACAGTGTATTAGAAACTATGAGGTTCAGATTCCAAGCCCAGGACTTCCGGTGCTTTCTGTATATTCATCATACACTTTCAATTTCAACATATTTACTGATTCATATATTTTGTGAATATTTTGTGCCATTTGAAAATTCATGCTGCTTTCTGATTTAAAATTTGGTACTTATGCCTAATGATCCTAGAATTTTATTTATTTACTTTTATTGGTGCATAATAATTCTATAGAGTGGTGGGTGGGTTTCACTGTGGCATATTTGTACAGGCACATCAGAATATTTTGATATTGTGAAGGGAAGAACTTGCCTGTAGGAATTGCTTACCCAGGGGAAGCAGGATGAGAGATCTGTGACATAATAACTTCAAAGAATTGAAAAATCTCAACACTTTTCATTTTTAAATGCTTGAGAAATTACATTGTTTAGTGAAAAATTATGGAAAGATCAGCACTTTGGGTCTTCTACAGATAAGGTGTGACGTTGGCAATCATTTGCACCTTCCTGCAGCTCAGCTCTTTCATCTAAAGCAGGTGGACTAGGCAACCCTACCAAGGTGTTGTGACTGCCAACAGAATCACACATTATTGAGTATTGTTTTCACCAATGCACGCCTCTTGGCATTGAAGTTCTTCCAGTTTCATAAACCGTGGTTTCTAAGATTGCCACTGCCTTACTTTTGACAGGAGGCTTTGGCAGGGAACATGTTTGAAAAGCTAGAAATGACCAGAGAAGAGTATTTTTTTCTCCCTTTTGGGCAATAATTTATTTCTGATGAGATACCTCCTACTTTAAGGGCCTTTTGAAAGCTAACCTAAACTCTCTCCCTGCTCCACCAGGTCATTTCACATATCCATTTATTACCCTCTGAGTATATTAACGAGGCCTTGGGAAAATAGATTGGGATTTCACGATACTTTAATAATGCAACCCTGCTGGCATTTCCCTAATTGATCTCACACCTTAGTTGCCAACTCTTTAGTTCAGTAGAGATTCTTTGCAAAGGAATTAAATGGATTAAATCTTACATCAAAGTGGGTTGTTTTTTTCTTTCTGTAGCCTCAGTAGGAAGGAATCGTTTTTCTTATTTTACATTACACACAAAAGTTAATCAAGTTACTGTAACTTTTATATGAAAACATCAAGTAAATAACACTTTGTGTCTAATGAATGTTAGTTGCTATTAATTCTTTGTTCTGGGTAGCAGCTGTCCCACCCAGCATCTCCAATTGTCCTATAAAATGTTCAATTTTTTTCTGTCCTGAAACAGGAAGAAGGAGCTGCTGACATCAGAGGGAGTAGCTGACATCCCAGGTCATACCTACTCTGTAAACCCACCAGCCTCAGGGGGTGCTGTGGTTCAATCCCTCTCTACACATCAGTTTTTCTGAGTGCATAGCAGACTGCTTTGGAAGAACAAGGGTTCCCAGGGTCAGAATGAATGACCTTGGGCAAATAATGAAGCCCTCTAAGCATTAATTGCCTTGTGATATTTGGGTAATAATAGCCTCATACTACCCTCACAGAGTAGTTGTGAACAAAGAAGGAATAGTAGGTTCAGAGCACCTACTCTTTTGACTGACTCATAGCGAGCAATCAGGAAATGCTGGATATGACTGCTAGAGCTCTCTTGCTTAAGAGAACTTCCAAAAATACAAGAACATCAAATAAGAATGAGGGCTAGGCAGAAGAATCCTGCTTAACCTTACTTTTGGGTTGATCCTTAATAAATTATTAACTGAAATGCTTAATATCTTTCTTTATATGAACCAACAGTAAATTTATTTCACATGCATTTGAACTCAGTATGTGTGCAGCACTGACTGAGTAAACACAAGTGAAGCCCTTCCTCTCCAGGAGCTCCTGACCTAGGAGAAGAGAGAGGTTGATAAGTAAATTGCAAAAGGTTTAATGTAATAAAAGGAATGTTTTCAATTTAAAAATTCATGTTGGTGCTGAATTTGCATATTGAACAATTGCTGCATTGCTAGTCTATGACAGGAATTCGGGAAGTCGAAGTCATCAAGCACGTAATGCAAATGTGAGCTTGATTTTAGTTTCAAATCGAATAATCAAATGAATCAGGATTGATGCTTCAACACATCTGAAATTTTCTATTTGAGGAAACTCTTGTATTTTTTTTTTCCCTTTGGAAACAAGACAGAAACCCGCTGCATGTATTAAATCTCATTGCCTTACAAGGTTTGGGGAAGTGAGGCCAGAAAACATCTACCGGATATTCTACTAAATGTTTATGTGAGCCAACAGAAAGAATTAGTTTGCACATCCATATCAAATGCCCACACTCTCATCTCCCCAATTCTTTATATAGCTGTCATGAAACAAAGATACGCCTAATTGACTTTGCCAGCAGCGAGGGGTAAGCTATCTGATTTTTTTTTTTTCCATCTTCACTGGCTGCAGTCCCCATTCCTGATTTGATACAGAAAACTTAGCTTCCTCTAAAAATGGATCCATGTTAAAATGAACCCATGTACAGATGTATTTTTGCACCTCGTCTCCAAAAAACAATGACATGTTGAAAGTCTCTGGCGTTATGGAAACTTGTAATTTGGGACCCGTGACTGGCATTTCCTTCAGGGGGCAAGTGGCTCATGTGACTGAGGATAGAATGCCACTGTGTGCCTGGTGTTACATTATGCTCTGTCAGAAACCTTGCTGCTGATTTATTGTTGTCACTTGTGTGCTTGACACCACCTAATGGGTATGTGCCGCAGACTCAGTTCCCAACATTGTTTTTACTAAAAAGAAATGACTCAGACCTATTAACATGTGCCACACAAGAGGTGTCGCCATCATTATTAAATTTTGTTTCCAACATTTTAGAGCACATCACTTCACTTTTCCTCTTTAGTTCTTCGGTGCTCACACCCTCCCTATGGAACTCTGATTTAAATCACAACAAGATAGCTAGGAACATGTACTGCAACTTCTATTATTTGGTGTGTGATACAGTTAAATTTTGCTTTATCTGTAAAACATAGACAATAGATAGTTAAATTGGGTATTTGGAAATCTTGTGAGTTTTCACCCAACTGATGGATAATGTTAGAAGTTAATTTTTAAAATTTGGTTTACAGCTGAACTTGTTATTTGAGTTTGTCTCTGGCCTCCATGTTTCTTTACAGAAATGTGCATGCTGCAGGGAAGGAAGGAAGCAGGAGGCCTGCTCTTTGGAGGAGCAAGTTTCCACTACATGGTGCTCAGAGCTCTGACTCCACAATCAGTTCCTTTACTGGGTTTCGTTGCAGCCAACATTCTTCATTTTTTCTTAGCCTATTCTTTTGAGAGTAGATTTATCTGTTAGGACTCACTTGGTTCCAAGGGACACATGGTTGAAAGTGAGTTTTCTTAGGCAAAGGGAGTCATTTATGGTCTTATGCAATATGTATGGAGAGCTGGCTTCAAGTGAGGTTTGAGTTAGATGCTCAAAAGAAGGATCTGGGACTTCAGGATCTTTTTACTTCTTCTTTTCAATGTCTGGGCTCAGGTCCCACATGGATTCGATCTCATGCAGGTTGTCTCCTCGTGCTGTCAAAATGACTGCCCCAACTTCTTGTTTTATGGTTTCAAATACAATTAAAAAGATCAAGAGTCTTTTGCAGAAGTCACCGCGAGACCAAGTCCATGTTTTCTGTTGGGTTCTGATTGACTCTTGTGCAACTCCCTGCTCCAACCAGGCTAGTAACTAGCATTTACTGTCTTTCCCACTTTTGAGTGACGGGGGCACCCCACTCGATGCACTGGGGTTAAGAGTGGCTGGCAGGTAAATCTCCAAATAAAATTCCAGAGCTAATGTTGGACAAAGGGGAATGCATGCAGGGCTCAAAAATAAAAGAACACAGGAATGGCCATCACCCAAAGGAACACTGGTTTTCTTGCCAGTGATGATTTAGCTGTGATACAATTGGTTGTCCTAAAGGATGGTTAAGTGTGGGGCCTACTTGGAGACACACAGATATTTGCAAAGCATATACCTAATATTCCCAGAGTCAAGTTCACCACCTACATTACTACTGCTATTCTCTGTAGAATTTGATTCTGGACCATAATGGCTCTCTCAGTCCAGAATGGACTGCCCACCTGGCCTGCTACCTGCAACATCATCTTTCCTTTCTTCTCTCTTCCTTCCTCTCTGCTGATTTCTTTCTCTTTAAGTTCCCAGAGGGATGCTCTTTTTCACCTCTTCCTTATCACATTTAGTGCTCGGGTAACTGATACTGTTGTTCCTAGTAGCCTAGTGAAAATTTCATATACCCCTTTCCAGGGGGGCATGCTTTCAAAATTTTATCTCTCATTATGGAAAGAATTGGCAATCCAATTTTGACATGAGCAAGAACTTTGATGGTGCTATCTGCTGTAGCAGAGAGGCCTCTTTCTTGAGTCAGTAAATGTCTTTTTATCAAATATACTTACGAGTTTAAAAGTAAAGGCAGTTCCAGAGACTAAAAAGAGGGTCTCGGTTGAACAAGATCACATTGAAGATCTCTAGTTTATTGTATTTTATCTATTATTACATTCATAATCTCTAGTTTAAACTAGAGTAATATTGTAATTTCCAGTTTCTCTGCAAAAACAACAAAAAACAAAAAATTAACTGACTGGGTTTTTATTTGGGCCAGGAAAGAATCAGCCTCATCAGGAAAAGTTCTAGAGCTACATTTCACAAATTCTGACGCATATGTAAATCACCTGGGAACCTTGTAAAAACTGCAGATTCTGTTTGTAAACAAGGTAATGCACACCTGTAATCCCAGCATGCATGAGACTGAGGCAGGAGTATTAAAAATTTGAGGGCAGTTTGGGCAAATTAGCAAAACCCTGTCTCAAAATCTATAAAAGGACATCCTAAGGGCTGGCGATGTAGCACAGTGATCAGGCACCCCAGAGTTCAATTCCCAGTACTGGGGAAAAAAAAAACCCTGAAATTTTCAATCTCATTAGCCATATTCCAAGTTCTCAATAGCCACTTATGGTTGGTGGCCACAGTATTGGGCAATGCAGAACAGAACATAGAACATGATCTCCATGAGAAGAACATGAACATAGAACATGAGATCTTCCATGATCTCACCAACATCTATTGGACAACTCTGTTCGAGAAGACAGAGAGCCCAGTTCTAGATTGAGTACAACCCTGTGAACAGGACATGGCTGCTTCTGGAAATTTCAGGGTCACACCATTTGCTAGACAAGTGGTCTGGGTTTTTAGAAAGTGCATGATCATTTTCTAAATCGTGGTGCAATCTAAGTTATGTGGATTTCTTCCCAGACCATCTTTTCCGATCCGTACACATGAAGCCCACAAACTTCACCCTGCCTCGGCTAGATGCATACATACAATTTAGCCCTACATTTAACTGTTAGCTGAAGCCCTCATTTTAGTACCTCTGATGCATATTATTGACTAAAGAATTTAAGTACTTTAGAGTAATTCTTTGTCTAGAATTCTTATGAGTCAATCACCTGTATTGAAATGAAGGCAAAAATCAAGAATTTTAAAAGTTTGTTAATAAATAAACAATAACTATGACAGAGAAAGAAACAAAACTTAGCAGTCAATCAAGCAAGTACACACATCTGTTAAACGTGCTGTACACATAGCAACGTATAGGTCTTGGTGACGTGTATGTAGTCTCTGCCTTCATCATGGGCTTATATGATTTTAACTTTACCCACAATTAGCTCTTGTTTTATTACAGCCTATTAATTTCAGGGTCTTGGAGGGCAGGATATACAAATGTCCCAAGTGACGCTCAGCTGCTTCCAATTTAGCTCTGGAGTCCTTTTCCAGTGTGGAAATGTCACTGCCTTACGCACGGCCCTTGAGAATGCTTCCTGAGCTCAGGAGTTGTGTAATTCAGTCAGTCTTATCCTTTGGACTTGCTTCAAGATGGACAGGACCTTTGTGGTGGTAAGTAAGTGACACACTTCTCAATGCTCCTCTGTGACTGAGGCACAATTTGGACTTTGGCGTCACATGATCTTCAGTCCCTGCCCTCCGGAGTCACATGAGTCCTTATTATTTCTGTCTCCTGTGAGCTGGCTTGACAAGTGCACATTTGGCCTTAGCATGTGCTTATGTGAGATCACTGGCCTGGAAGAGGACATGGGGTGAACTCTCTCAAGTTTCTGAAGGAAAGGTGAAGTGTGTATTGGCTACAAATTAAAGTTAATGTCCTCAGCAGGATTCTGCTTCACACTGGGTAAATGCGTAGTCTAAGAAGTGACTTAGACATCAACCAGTGCTTCAGTTCTACTGAAAGGTTGTCCAGCTGGAAGCTGCATAATCTCCATGGTACTCTTGGCTATTCGTGGAGGGACAATAAAAAGTATCTTTCATCCCTTCCTGAGATTGGAACCAGTGAGAGCAGTGGGGTCGGACTCATGGGGATAAACACAGTATCTTTATAATTCTTGATAAAACTGATGGATTGCAGAAGGGTTGCAGAAGGAAGCTTCCAACATAGGCTCCAATGGCACCCACTTTCTGGTATTGCCAGCCATGTGTGATCCCCTTCTTTTTTGTGTGGGCAAAACCTATTGCTTCTAACCAATAGATTGTGGCAGCAGAGACTGGACGTCTCTTTAGGATTATGTCCCATAAGAACATAACATCCATTTGATCCTAGGCTCTCACTATCAACACTTTCTCTTCCTGGCTTTGATGAAGCAAGATGCCATGTAGAGAAGTTCAAGTGCAGAGAGTTGAGGATGGCCTCTGGCCAACATCCATTAAAGAACTGAGGCCCTCAGTAAAATACCCTCCAGGACATTGATCCTGCCAATAACCACATAGTCTTAGAAGTAGATCTCTTTCTAGTTGAGTCTTTAGGTAAACTCTAAGCACCAGCTGGCCCCTTGATTGAGCCTTATGAGAGACCTTGAAGAAGAGGACCCATCTTCTCCATGTGAAGATTCCTGATTTACAGAAACAGTGAGATAAGAAATGCAGGTTGTTTTGGGTTGCTAAGTTTGGGGCAATTTGTTCTTAAGCAGTAGATAACTAATACGGGAGTGTTTGCTAAGTGGAGTCGTCAAAGTTCTGCCATGAAAATAGATAGACCTGGCTAGTTTCTAATAGTGCTAAGTAACTATATGCCTCCTCCTTGGGGGCAAAGTTTGCAACCTGTAGAAGCAGACAAGATAATATGCTGTTGCTAGGCAGGTAGACTCCAGATCAACTGAGAAAGAAGAAGGATCCAGCTAGGCTGACTCAGTTACTTTTACCAAAGTTTTCTGCTGTTGAGTTAGTTTCTCCTCAACTGGGGAAAAATGAGGGTTGAAGAGAAGTTAGGACCTTTTCTCCAAAGATGTCTCTCCAAATATGGAGAACACCCTTGGGTCAGGTGGCTACCTAGCAACAAAGTAAGTCACTCCACCTCTCCAGAGAGGAGCAAGGTTGGAGAAGAGAACAGGAATGTTAGCAAAGTCTCTTCTGGTGGAAGCCAGAGGACGAGAAAGTAAGTGTTCGGGTTCCTCAAGCTGGAGGTGGATGGAGAAGCTATACATGAAAGAAAACAACTTGAACACACGACTGCAGGTTTGATTTACCTGGACACAGACTCCTCGAAGTTTAATATATAAAATATTTAGTACGGAGGTTCCTTGGGACCTTTACCTGTTGGAGGGAAGGGGATGGGGCAAGATTGGGCAGAAAGCAGAGTGGAGATATGAGGTAGGCCTGAGGGGAACTTCCCCTGACTGAACAAGAAACTTTGGCACTAAGATGGCCTGCTGGAGTTACCTGATAGGTTGAAATGTCTGGGCTTAGGCTCCACTGGCTTCTTTGTTGAATGTGGGTTACCAAAGCTGGGCAGTGATTTAGAAATGGGCTCTTTTCTGCTCCTGAAGGAACCACTGCAAGACTGGCAGCTGAAGGTGGAGTACTGCCAGCACCCTTAACAGCAGTAGCTGCAAGTCCTTCCTTGATGAGACAGTTTAAAATAAGGCCCCCACTTGGGGTCAGACACCACAGGGCAATAGCTCTCTCTGAAGTACAAGTATTCTTCAAATATCCTCTTTTCATGCTCAGGACCATTTTTTTTTTTTTTTTTTTTGTCTACGTAAAGTGAGGGAGATGGTTCAGGAAGCTCAGGCTGATTCTTTCCTTGGAATATCTCTGCTAATCCACCTCAGCCACATGCCCACTTTGATGTCTGGTGTCTATTGAGGTGGGAACAGATTCCACTGGAATGTTCCACTGTATATAATTAGGTTCAGTATGGCAGTAAAGATACCTGACTGTGATACTGCAAGGTTGCCTGGGACTAGTCTGTGAAGCAAGTTGTATGTTGCAGTAAGGAATTTGAGCTCTTTGGTTAATGAGGCACCATTAGAAGATGATTCTCTGTGGTACCTGCGGGTCAGGTCACCGGGTTTTTGTTTGTTAGTTTTGCTTTTGTTTTGCACTAGGGATCAAACCCAGGGTCTTGGACATACCACTCGGTGCTCTACCACTGAGCTATGTCCCCAGTCCACAGGTCACTGATCTAATCCAGTAACCCGTAGCAGCATAGATGGTGGATTTAAGAAGGAACAGGCTGGAGGCATAGACACAAATTAAGAGACCAAGAAGTTCTTGATAAGAGTGGTGATGAGGTCCAGAGCAGGGTAGTGGCAGGGTGAAGAGCAGAGATGGGGACAAGGAGGGAGGGTTTTGGAGATTATGTTGACAGGGGTTGGAGACTGATGAGATATGGGAGGTGAGAATGAAGTTAGAATGAATTTGTTTCCCGACTCAAGCCTGTGAAAGAGAGGAGTGAGGCTCTTTTCCAATGTAAACATATATTTCTTCTAACACAAGCATATACAAATATTCTATTAGTAAAGCAATGTTTCACCTTTCATGTGTTCTTTTGTTTCATATTAACAGCTTTCTAGGCATTGAACTTTTGGGTGTGCATTCAAACATTCCAGAACATTAGCTCACAGTTGACGATAAGAATGTTGCCAACCATTTATTGGTTATTTTTTATATTCTGGGACACTTAAGTCCTCTTATTAAACCTCATAGCAACACTGCTATCCTGCAGGTTGTTGTTGGTATGCAAATCTAAAGATGGGATTAGAAAAATGGCAAATCCAAGATTAGAAGCACAACAGTCTGACTTCAAAACCAAGCTTTATTCTTATAACCAATTAAAATGTTATAATCTCTCCTTTCACCTGTCCCTTGGGTCACTTCATCTCTGCTCCATATCACTGGCTGCCAAAGAGTTAAGGTAAGTACCCGGCCCTGTGGGCAGTTTATGCGAGTAATTTGTGGGATGGAATGTTAATGTGTTGAGAGAAAATGATTTTCACATCTCCAGGATGTCCTGCATGGAAACAAAACTTTCATTCACATTCTGCTGAGTTTGGGGGACCTCATTAAATATGGGACCAAATATTACAGTTTCCTCACTCCATGAAAGTGCAGACAAGCACTGGTGATTGTTAGAAAGAGGAGTTTAGTCCTCCCCACCCTTTTAATAACTGCACATTTATTCAGTGGTAAACTTTGACTTTAATGCTACTGATAGGATATTATGTCCTCTCTTCCTTTCCTAGTATAATATTTTATGTGTGAATAACACTCATTTACCAGCAACTTCTTCACTAAGAGTCCTATCTGATCTCCCAGTGGTAATGTGAGACCCGGTGACTCAGCCCTGAGTGAGCTGTCAAATCTCACCCAGCTACTGAGAGTCCGGACCAAGTTTCAAACGTGGCACTTCTAATTTCACATTCAGTCCTTCTAATGTTTTCTTGCCACATTTAGGACTTTTGTAGGCTAAATAATAATCAAAAGCACATGGTACCGATGATTTTCTTTGCTGTGGTTTGTCTCTCAATACCTAGAAAATTTACTTTATCAATGTTAAAAATCGTTTGAGTGAAATGAATGAAAGTTTCTTTTTTCTTGACCTGGGTGGCGGGGGGGGGGGGGGTACAAAAAAGAAAACAGGAGACAGATTCATTTTTTATAGTGACATGGGACTGAAGACAGCCAGTGAACCCAGGGATCTGCATAGAGTTTCCATTGTTTTTGTGAAATGTTGTGGACTGCTATGCTATTGAATTGAGTAACGACATTAGAATTTGGACTTTGAAATAAAGACAAACAGATAAGTCTTGGTGATATACAAAGCCTGTCCTCTTTTGCCTTGGATTTTCAGACAGGGATTTCTGTGTCGCTCAGTGATTAAGGGTGCCAAATGTAGCCAGGAACTGTTTCTGCAATCATAGATGTTGTTTTTCCAATTGGGCCAATCTGCCAGACTGGCAGACAGAAAACTAACAGAAATATTAAATATAGACAGCTTCTATAGTTGAATCTTGTTCTTCCCTCTCTCTGCTGGAAGCCGCTGTAAAATAGTAGCCTGTATGTAGGTCATTAAAAGCACACAGATACACACAGCACGTTGTGTATTTGCACTATTAAATTAAGCCTTTGTGGACTGAATGCCTGGTGCCAAAGCAGTTGTTGCAGATGCATGAGGCGATTGAGGCTGTCTTTCGTTTATGATGTTGTACCCAGATACTCTCTGCTGGCTCTCTGTCACACCATGAAGGATTCCACTCTCTGTTGACCCACACACCTTGGGGGATCGTTTCAGGGGAAGCACCATTCTTCAGTTTCCGAATTCACACTCTTGAGGTCTCGTAAATTTGATGGATGTGTGCTTGAAGGACTCGAAAGAAGAGATGGTTGATTTCCAGGATTTGCTTCCATGCATGGTCAACAAAGATGCATAATTATGTGCAATTCTTCTCCAGGGCACAAATGTATCAGAGGCGAACTTAGCTTCTGTGACCACAGTTTATGTAGAGCAAAAACCTCCCCTCAGATTCAGAGAAATGATGACGCAATGGCATTGCAACACATGTGTGTGGCTTCCCCAGATGCCCCTGGGATACAAAGGGGCCTGATGGAGCTTGGGTGGCACCACCATATTCTGCTGCTACTTTCTCAGCTCTCTTCTGAAATATAGTCCTACCCCTTTGGCTCTGTGTTTCTTTAGAAGAAACCAGCTTAAGGTAATGCAAAAGGATTCGCTTGATAGACTTGATCAATGCTTAACTAGAGAAAATATCTTTCAAATAATTTTATTGAGTAGTTGGGAAACACACATAGAGACCTGCTGGTAGTTGACCTGGAATGGTTCCCTCTACCTACTCTTTCTTTTCTGCCAGTAAAACTGGAAAATGAGATAACGGCATATTTGGAAATCTGTGTTCTTTGAATAGTAGGACTTTTAAATAATAAAATAGTAAAAGTAGTTTAAACCATACATGTGTTGGGGATAACGACTTTTCTGTTTTGGAAGGTTTGGATTACATGATGCGTAGGCCAAAGCAACAAGTGAATTTAAGAAGTAGCTCATAATGTATCTTCTACCTGGAGCTTTTTACTTCTCAATGAGCTTAGAGATGTGAATCTGATTTTTTAAAAGAGTTTCATTTTCCCCTTTCTTATATCTGAGATGTGGAGAACAAGGAGAAGGGAAATTTTTCATTATCCGAACAATTCACACCTCTGAATAAAGAGCATAGAAAATCATTTCTTGATCATTATTTATGGGTGTACTTGGTCTATTTTTATCTAACTTCTTTTTTTTTTTTTTTTTGTACTGGGTATTGAATGCAGGGGCACTCCACCACTGAGCCACACCCCCAGCCCTATTTTGTACTTTATTTAGAGACAGGGTCTCACTAAGTTGCTTAGTGCCTTGCTAAGTTGCTGAGGCTGGCTTTGAACTTGCACTTCTCCTGCCTCAGCCTCCCAAGTGCTGGGATTACAGGTGTGCGCCACCACACCCGGCAATCTATCTAACTTCTTAATGTAGACTTTTCACCATTATGTTACTCGGCCACTCATTCCTTATACCCAGACGGGCACTCGTGGTCAGGTCGCCCTTTGTACGTGGCAGGACAGCAATTGCAATCTTTCTCTTTGATGGAGGAAGCCTCCGCATGGCAGACTTCTCCTGCATTGCACATGCACACTTGGTTGAATTCTCAGAAACTTTGGAATCTTCTGGAAACTTCTCATATTTGTTTTCTTCTGAAGCCTAAAAAATTATCACAAATTAAAACAATATAAATGTCCTGTCCGACAGTCCTGCAGTCCAGAGTCTGATGTGGGTCTCGCTAGGCTAAAATCAGGTGTTGACAAGTCTGTGTATCTCCCTGAAGGGTGCAAGGGAGAACTTTCCCTGTGTTTTCCAGCTCCTCGAGGTTGCCCAATCCCTGGCCTCATGGCTCCTTTCCATTTTCAGAGCCAGCAATGGGGTATCGAATTGTTCTCACACTGCATGGCGCCAACCTTGCTTTCATCATCACATCTCCTTCTCTGACCCTTTGGCTCCTTTTCTGTCTCTTCTACTTTTAGAAGACCCTTGTGATTCCATGGGGCCCACTCAGATCATCCAGGGTAACCTCCCCATCTCAGGATTGGCTGATTAACAAAGTTATTTGCATCTCCAGCCTTGATTCTCCATTGTCATGCAACGTAAAATATTCACATGTATTGAGGATTGGGCGTGGTCCCCCTTGGGGAGACATTGTTCAGACCACTATACCTTCACTTCATTTTGGATTCAGTTATTGAGGGACAGAGGTTGTGCTCTAGGATTAGGGAACAAAGGTTAGCTAATGTTGGCAGAAGGGAAAATATTTCCTGGACAGATGCTCAGGAGCCTCACCCTCTGCCTGAGCCTCTTCATTTAGACTTGATCTCATGACTCTGAGTGCTCCCTGCAGAATCAAATCAGAATGCAAACTTTTGGTGTATAGGATGCTGGAGGACAGTCATAAACAAATGCTGTTCTTTTCTAGTACAAGAATAATATTTCTACAAAGGGAAGATTTTTTTTGTTATTTAGTATATACTCTTTGGTCCTAGAAAAAGAATATGTTGTTGGTGTTTAATAATTTATTTCAGAGGGAGTTTCAGATAGTCTCCATCTTGGCATGAACTGTGCCCCCAGGTTCGGGGTATGTACTAGGGATAACTGAAGTTAGCTGCAATAATCATCATTACGAGTATTATTTTTTGGACTTAGTACAACGCTGGAGACATGTTCAGAGTAGCAGCGGGAATTCTGTTGCCTGATCTTGCTCTTCCTAAGGGTTAACTCACAGATATCAACAAGCCCCCGCTTCCACTTTCCAGGGGATTGATTTCAAAGCTTCGGTTCTCTGTACCCTACAATTTGAATTTGTACTACTTTCGGTTCCACTGTGAAATTGTGGTATACGACAGCTTAACTTGGACAGGCTTCCTTTTTAAAAATTTCCCTCGGAGTCAGTTTGGCATTGCATAGAACTGAAGGCCGGTTTCCCACTCCATTGTATCAAAGGGCAGAGGTCAATTGAAAACATGGCAGGGTGGACAGTAATGGTGTTTGGCACCTGGAACTCCCTTTTGTGCAGTGTGAGACATTTTAGAAACACTGACCTCAGTGGGGTTCTCAGAAGAGCTCTGTTTTGAATTAGTCTCTCCAATCTGGGTGGTAAAATGCAAGCAGGGAGGTTAAATGGACTTATTCAAGTTCAGAAACAGAGAGCTCTTCGAAACTGAGATTTCATAGTTAAAACTCTGTCACCGTTGATTTTTGTGTTGCTTTGTTTCTCCATTCCTCTTGGCCTTCCCTGGAATCAAGTGCGTTTTCTGAAATCTATAGATTTCTAAATCTATATGTAGAAGGAAATGACGTTGAGGTATAATACTGTCTGATTTCTTCCCTTTTGGTGGATTTTGTTACTGAACAGAGAGTACTTCAGGTCCACCGCAACCAATGGCCTTGGCCCTGGTAATGTCATTGCAAAGACCTCCCTAGGGAGCAGCCCTGGGCTCCAGAGGTCCAGCAGAGAGATTCTGAGGGCTGGCACTGGCAGGGAGGTCTTAACACTGTCAGTGAGTACTCTCTTCTCTTTTATAAAAGTGGAATGTTTAGCACCTTCCCCCTGCCTTAGGAGGTTGTGGGACTGGAGGCACTTTCCAACAGGGAGATAATCCATAAGAAGGTTAGGAGGAGAAGGAGGTGAGAGAGGAGGGAAGAGAGAAGGAGAAGGAGATGGAGTTGGAGAAGGAGATGGAAATGGAGAAGGAGATGGAGAAAAAGAAAAAAATAGTATTTTTCTAAATAATTTCTGAATGTCAAGACTGCTATGGAAAGACTGTCTTTATTTATGATAGCCTTTCTTTATTTCTTCTTCTTTTCCTCCTCCTCCTCCTTCTCCTTTTTCTTCTCCTTCTTCTCTCCTATAATAAGAAAGCACTTCAAATATTTCAAGTTCAGCTGTAGCTGCCTTTGACTAATAGGTTAACACATTAAAGGGAGGTGGCCTGCCTTGACCTGGAGATGTGGCTGGGTAATCTTATCTTTTTATAAGTGTCACTGAACTTTTGAATTTGGAATGAGAGGATCTGTCTTGTTGTGGGCTCAGAGTTGTACTGATGCTCACATTATTGACCCACTTATGAAGCCAGACTTACTTTTGTTTGTCTCACTAATTTCCTGATGGCTAAAAGTTATTGTAAATTGTCTAGTAGAGCTCTGGTTTTTCTCCTAGCATTTGGTAGGGAGTAGCTTTCCATTTGTTAGTTACCCTAAGCTTTCTGAATGTGTCCAGTTTATGAAGCTAACAAATGTCTTTTTAACTTTCTGGAAAATGCAGCCTCATTTTTTCCTGCAGCTTTTTCTATTCAGCATTGGCTGTATCTACAGACAAAGACAAGCAAAAGAAGTAGACTTTTATTTCCTTGGCTCTTGGCCTGTTGAGCAGGAATTCTACAATTTCACTCTTCCCAGCTATTGTGAGAACAGACTGCAGCGTTCTATCTAGGGTCTTAGTCCAATTCCAGAAATTGGGAGTAAATTCTGCAATGTTATTTTGGGTGGTTATCCACAAGTATATGGCAAATTTGCTATACTGATACTTACCTCCCTGATGAGGACCCAGTAGGAATGACATATCTCAAAGTGATTCATCTCTCAAAGCCCCACATTGGTAGGAAGCTGCAGAAGACAAAACAATTCTCTCATAGACCCAGCAATACGCTCATAGAAGCCCCAGGTATGTACCAAATAATATCATTGGAATACAAACTGTTCACTGATGTTCCATCTTAAGAAACAGAAAGTCAGTGCCCATCAGAGTTCTAGATATTTACTTCAATGGTTAACTTTGAGATCTCCAAGCAATGAAGGCCTGTTAGTCGAGGAGGTCTGGCACTCAGCATCTCTTCCTTCACAGAGGTTGACAGGTACCATGTGGAACATCAAGCATCAAAGTGTTCACCTCCGGTCAACTCCTACTATATTTGAAAATCAAAAGAAATGGATATAAAATGCCCTTTAATGGATGTAGAATGCACTGTAAGACATACCAAATGAAGTCACTTGCACTGGAAGATTTTATTAGAGGGTCAGATGTGGATCTCTGATGATGTCTATGGTTTGGATAGGAGATGTCCTCCCAAAGCTCCAGTGTCAGTGCAGGAGGTGAAATGATTGGATTGTGAGAGCTGTAACCTAAGCAGTCTATCCTGGTTTGAATGGACCAACTGGGAATGGACCAATTGGGTCGTAACTGTAGGCAGGTGGGGTGTGGCTGGAAGAGGTGGGTGACTAGGGGTGTACCTTAAAAGAGTTCATCTTCCCGAAGCCCCTTTCTTCCCCTCTTTCTCTCTCTCTCTCTCTCTCTCTCTCCTCTCTATCTCTCCCTCTCTTTCTTAGTCACCATGAGGTAAGAGTTGTCTTTTTTTTTTTTTTTTTTTTGCCAAAGTGTTCTGATTCACTTGAGGCCCAAAACAAAGAAGCTGACCAACCATGGACTGAACCTCTGAAACTGTGAGCCCCAAGGTAAACTTTTCTTCCCTAAGTTGATCTTGTCAGGTATTTTGGTCACAGACATATAAAACTGACTAATACAATGTCTTATAATATTTCCGATAATATAAAAAATGGCTTGGTCCTCAGTGAACACCCTCAACCTTATCAGACACAATTGCCTTTGTTGGTGGGTTCAGGTACTTCTAGCTTATACATAATTCTGTCTTGGAGGTTTTCTCTTTTGTCACCAAGAAGGGGATAGGAGCAATTCTTTTGTGATACCCTCTTGATCCTCTCTCTAGAATGATCATCAGAAAATTCTTGAAATTTCTTGAAATTTCAGTTTGTGTGATTTCTGTTGATGCAGCAGATATTCTCGCCCACTGTGTAAATGCAGCTGTGATTTTTCCAGATAGCGAACCTGCAAGATGAAGCATGTTTCACTTGGCCTCTCTCTCCCAGCTGAAACCAAGGGCCATATGCCAGCCTAGAGGTGTTTTTGTTTGGTTTTGCTCTTTTCAAATTGTCTTGAGTTTCTACGTAGTTTGGGATAGGGTTCAGTACTATTTTGTAATGAAAAATTATTATTTTCTCTTTTTATTTTCATGAATATATAATGTTAAAAAATCTCCAACGTGCTTCCTGATGATTACTGGGCAGTAGTGGCAGTGTCCCTTCCCACCTGTGGTAACTCAGTCTGGGAAGATTCCCCAGGTAGCCCTTTCTTTCCAAACCAGAGAACTCCTTTCCATAGCCATGCCCGTCACCAAGGGTACCCCAGATGGCTGCAATCTGGAAGAGCCTCCAGGAGCACCTACTTCATGCTTTTCAAACTCTCTATGGCGAAGGACCAGGTTTATTCTTCATTTCTAATCTATCCAAGACTTATCTTACTTATGTGAGATGAAAGGAACAAATTGCTAGAAAGGTAAAGGAAAGAAAAGACAATAGAAGTCTGCTGATCGCAAAGAAGCATGTTGAAGCAGGCCAAATTCCTAAAATGTTCCTAGTTATTTGCTTTGTGTTATATACTCACGTCGTGATGGATAGGTAATAAGCAGTTTGGAGAGCAGAACCAGCCTTTGGAACGTACTTGGAGTAGCATTGACTTAGGTTCCCTAGAGAAGGTCATTATAGTTTACTCTTTGGAAAAACTAACATCCTTGCTGAGTCACATGATGGAAACTGATAGTCAACATCCTCTGAAGTTGCTTTGTGAAGGAATTCTCTGTAACAATCCAGTATGCCACGTTTCTCACAGCTGAGGCCAGAGTCCTGAAAGAAAGCCTGGTTTTATTGCTTTCCTTTACCCAGAGGGCTGTTCTCCCTTCTCTGGATTTCCTGTTTCATCTTGCTTCAAGTGTTTGCATTCAAGAATGTAGTGGATTTGGCAAAGCTCCCAAATTCCTTTTGAATTTCTCCTATATGACACAGGGACAAATATGCAACCAAATATCACAAGGAATGTAGGTAAATAGTTCCCTGGGGGAGATATGTAAATAAAACATTAATAACAATTCTAGGCCACATTAATTAGCATTCATATGTAGATAATGAAACTTCTGGAGTGGAGGAACAATTGCCAAATTTTATACAGAAAGCTTCTCATATCAACATGCTGCGTGCAGTAGACACATCATTTATAAAATAACAGTAGTTATAAAACCTCATGATAATCAAATCAGTTTCTGGAGTTTCATTCTGCAAAATAAATTACTATAAAACTATGTCTTTTCAATACTTGTTATTTCTGATATGTCTTAAATATACCATTGGAAGAGCTGTTCTTTTGTTTTTTAATCTTATTTTCCTTTTCATTCATTTTTTTTCTTTTCCTTTTAGCTTTTTTAGTTTGGATATCAGGAACTTAGTGATATCCAACAGGGATTTAGTGAGTCTTCAAGGAGTCTTTCCTAAGTCATATTTGACATTTAGGACAAATCGTATTCTATCATTATTGAGAATTTGACAAAAGAAAACTTTTATATATACTTACAGAATAATAAGTGACACTGACTGATAGTATTTTTAATCACCCCGGTTATCTTTGACATAAAAATCATGAGCTTCTATTGGGCAGTCACACTCATTCTAAGGCAAAATTCTGTAGAGTTGATGAACTCAGAAGAATACAAGGAAAAAGAAAACAAACGAGCAAAAAAACATGCCACTAGACAAAGAGGAAATGTACTAATCACACATCTCTTATTGGAAGATAGATTTCAAGTTCTTAACAAAAGTCAACTGAAATTGAATTAATATTCTCTTAATAATACTTAAGTGATATTGAGTTATCTCTAAGTACTTTAAGAGAAATAAACAGAATTAAGCTTATCAATTTCTACAAATAATCTCTGCCAAAGGACAAAGCGTAAAAATTAACTTTAGGAGCCACTTGTCTATTATTCTATAAAACTAACCTGAATGCGTCTATTTGCAGAAGAATCCATCATAGTCTTTCTACATTTGTAGAAGGCATATGCCTTCTCATAAAATGCTACAATATTCTGCTCCAGTGTTCTGTAGGCGTTGACAGTATTCCAACCACAGGGAGCTTTTTGGGGTTTCTTTCCCTATTTACCTCTAAAGGGTGAAGAAGCAGAAAAGGTCTTCAGGCTTGGAAGAAGGATCGTGGGAGGATCTAGGGGAGGCGTTAGGGTTAAGATGGACTCAGTGCATGGTGAGTCGCTTTTGTTCGCACCTCTCTCTGAATCTGAAGATTCAGATTCACCCTAAAAGGTCCAGGAATGTAAGTGATAGGAGTGAACCTCACAAGATGTCTTGCTGTATTTTTGGAAGAATTACAACAAAATGAACTGTTTTCTCCAAATGCAGCAGAAGAGCTTATCTAGAGAAACTTTATCATTGAAAGAGCTTTTTCAAAGGAGCTTTCTCTCAGATTCAGTCCCAATAAAACAGATCAGAGCACAAAAGAAAGTTATTGCTCCAAATTCTTATATCATGCTTTGTGGTGGTCATTTGAGTATACTGGCTCCCTGAATGAATGGGGGTGCTGACTCTCATTCAGACCCCTCCTCCCCAAAACCCCTCCCAGGTTATGTGCTAGGACCCTTGTGAACAGTTGCAATGAAACCAAGCCCCTTCCCTCATCTGTGCTGGGTCTGGTGAAGGGAAATAGGCAATTATATACAGCACATGATAAAGAATAGAGCTGTTATGGAAATACCTGAGGAAACTTCAAAGAAGAAGCCCATTCAGGAGGGATGATGTGTCCTTTGGGACGAGATAAATGGAGCAGAGGTGGAGCAACATCTTGGGTGTCCTGAGGAAAGCATTTTTGGACTGAGGTACGAGTGTGAAGATCCTAGGTGTGGACAAGGGACTTCTAAATCTAGAGGTGACCTTCAAAATCATGTCTGCCATATGCTGTTCAGTTCAGGTATGGTAGCTGGAGGAGGGGGACGTGCCCAAGCTCATATAGTTGATGGCTATTAAGTTGATCAGGGCCAGAACCCAGGCTTTCTGATTTGCAGCATGTTGCTGGGTTGCGTTCGCTTCTCATTAATTCTGATGACTTGTGCACCCTGCTGTAGATGCAAATGCATTTAAAGGGGAGCTGATAAAGGAAGGAAAAGTTGAAGAAATAAAGATGAACTATCAGCCAAAGGTATCCAAGAGAAAAAAACAAAAGGAAATCTAAAACATCTCCACAATTTTACTGTAAAACTCTACAGCACAATGTCAACACAATCTAGAAAAGGATAAGTTAAATTTAGAAATCCTTGTTTAATAAGGCAAAGTTGTATATAATATTGTTTGGAAATATTTGACCTAAAATAAAGTTGAAATGTCTCACTCCCTCATTTTCTTTTAAACAAAGCATTGAGTATCTACCTAGTGTGATACATATAAGAGGGAAGTCTTGTTTTCCTGGGAGTATATTTTGTATCGAATGCATTTTTCTTTAATAATCACATAACCTGGGTGTAGAAGTGCAGTTGTTTGTGTAGACTGTACTGTCAAAGAAGAAACCATGTTTTGGGTGTCTGAAATACTACATTGCATTTACAATTATTCTTCTGCTATTCCTAAAATTTTATCTGTAAGAATCATATCACTTTCAGACTATATTTGTGCTGAACCTGGATAGAGCCAAATATTCAGAAATGACATTAGAAACACCAAAAGCATTATGCCCAGAGGCTGGACGTTTGTAGGGCAGCAGTTAAGGGGACATATAACTTCTGTTCAAAGGCAAATCAATCATTCACTGAAAAGGGCATTGATGTTTAGCTGAAAAAATTTTTGAAGGACAAATAGAGCCTGAGATTGGAAAAAATAAAATGGAAATAGAATTGACGAAAACTTAATGTCAACTGAAAATTCTAGAGATTCAAGTGTGTTTAAAGCACAAGGACATGAGGCAAGCTTCATGGAGGAGGTTAATAATTAATGGGAGAACTGGAAATTCTATTTTATGAACAGTCATCCCCAAAATGAACACACACACACACACACACACACACACACACGTATTTCAGATCTCTTTTGATCCAATATAATCTGTAAGGGTAGAGTTCAAGTATCAATATTTTAAATCAGTATTTTAAAGAAGCCATGCACAGTGATGGTGTTGATATATAACCAGGACTGGGAACCACAGCACCCACACCACTGTGTGAGTGGGTGTTGTGCATGTGCATGGGAAGTGCAGTGGACTGAATGCATTCCTTTCAGATTTATATGTTGAAATCCCACTGTGATGGAATTAAGAAGTGGGGCCTTTGAGGAGTGCTTCAGTTATGAGGGTGGAGTCCTCATGAATGGGATTAGTGACCCTATTTAAGAAAGTCTCTAGCCCTCTTTATGCCCTGCCAGGACACTACAACTCCACTGTCTGCCACCTGAAAGAGGGCTTCCACCAGAACTGGATCATGCTGACACACTGATCCTGGGCTTCCCAGCCTCCAGAGTTGAGAAATAAATTTCTGTCGTTTCTGAGCTACCTGGCCTATGCTATTTGTTGTAGCAGCCCAAACAAAGATAGGACTGTAGTCAGGAAATTTCTTGGAGGGGCATCTTGAAGGGTGAATAGACATTGCTCAGATGGAGAATCCTCACTTGAACAGGCAAGAACCATGCATAATCTGAAAAGGCATGCTGGATTCTGGGAGTGGAGTGGAGGAAAACAAAGCTGGCGAGGAGCAGAACACAATCTAAGCCTATAAACCTGGAGATGGAACTTCATCTGCAGATGTTGAGGAAACACTGAAAGTTCTTTGGAGGGTCGGTATACAGGTCAGTGTCCTCAGTAGATCACTCCAATCTCTGGGTGGGAAATAGATACTGGGGTGATTTTAGTCTAGAGTCCTAATCAAGGGTGGATCTCTGGATATCTAAACCTGTTTTGAGATCTCTGTTGGCTGTGTATTGTGGGTAGCACTCTTTTCCCACTTTTGGATGACTTGCAATAGGAAGAGACTCACAAGAATGCAATTGGTGAGAGAAGGTAAGAGGGCTCAGTTGTGTGGTCAAAGAAGTATCTTAGATGCTGTGTCTGGAGGCTCTTCTTGCAACTAGTACCATGAGTAGGCTACTTAGAATCTGAGGTTTCATTCCCATTTCCTCTCAGGGGGCTGGTCTTCTGTTGGTGGCTGCAGCTCTTCCCTTTAGTCTATTGCTACTCAAAGTGTGGTCCCCTGGAAGGGCAGTGTTGGAATCACTTAGGAATTTTATTGAAATGCAGAATGTAAGACACCCACCTCATACCTAATGAGCCAGAAACCACACTTTAACGATACTCCCAGGAAATTTCTGGGCATATGAAGTTTTGAGAAACACTGTTCTAGAACATTATTTTTCAAATGTTTTAACCAAGACCCTCTCACATGGCAAGAAGAAACACACACACACACACACACACACACACACACACACACTCACACACCCCAATTGAAAATCAAAGCAAACTTTTCAGGTGGAAAAACATATTCAGTTTATTCTCTGTTCTACAAAAAGAAAAATTTGTCAATGCTTCACTATATTGATTTTATAATTCACTAAGTGTTCATAAACATGGTTTTTGATTCTATAAAACCAAAGTGACATAACCTTAAAATGGAATTCTGGAAACATTTCCCAAGATTGAAAATTTAGTTAAGATGAAAAATAAGTTAAATGGCAAACAGTTTGTCAGTCTAGAGATATTTCTTCCTACACAGTTTTGAAATATATGGCTTTGCCACTACTTGTTTGCTAGAAACTAAATACCCCTAAGTTTTCTAAAAAATAAAGGAAGAGGAGACAAATATTTGTGGAAAAGAATCAAAAAGACTCAATCATGCTTAACATTAAAAAATTAGTGTCATGATTTTGGTTGAAATGTTAGGTATTATAAATTAATACTTCCATGGAACATTTCTTTATATGAGAAAAAGTTTGGTCATATGATATCATTAAATGCATTAAATACATTAACATTTAGTAGTGGCTGATCAGAACTGAAGGTCATTATTGTGGGAAAGTATTTCTCAAATTATTTTTGATAATAGGCAGATTGGCAGGGCAAAAGACCCTGTAGCCAACTTACCCTATCTATCCCACTCTACAGAGGGAAGAGAATGTTCTAATAAGATGGGACGTGTCACTGTATAAGCAAATTCTTGTGGTTTTGCCTTAGCAAAGTGTTAAGAGATGACTTGTATTTGAATCACAATGTATACATGCCTTAAAGTCTAGTGATTGCAAAATTATGGCCTTCATCTGCTGCTGATGGAAACATACATCACTGTACACTCTGGGGTTGACCAAATAATCCACAACAAAGTCCCATGTAAATGAAGAAGCTAAGCCAAAAGTAATTCATAAGTAGAAGGCATTTGGAAACCATGACCACATTAAGACCACATTTATATGATCAAGCATGCTTCCTGAAAATGGCAGGAATTCCACAAGTTGTGCTCAATTAGAGTTGTGCAACCTTGCCAGAATGACGTGGAAATGTTGGACCCCGGATTAGAGTTGTGAGTAGGCTCACCCAAAGCAAAAAATCAATTTTGTGCACACATGCAATTTAATAATCCATTTAGTAGTACCCAATATGTAACCTTCAGTATATAAATGGCAGTGTATGGATTATGAATCATTTAGCTAGAAGAACCAAAGAAAGAGTATGCATTATCAGGAAGCCCAGTGCGCACTTTAAAACTACTAGAGAATTGTTAACAATCAAGTCCCCAAACTGAACCTCTAGTAGCAACGTTGATATGCCACGACTCTTTAAGGCAATATTTTTTTTGGGGGGGGGGGTGTTAAAATTTTAATTTTTTTACTTGTGGAGAATGCACATTGAGATTTGCCAGGGAACTCAGCCTGGGTAATTCTACAGAGTTTCACACTCTTAGCTCTTTCTGGGCCAGGAATAGCTAAAAGGTTTCATTTTAGAAGCCAAATTTGACTGACTTGTAATAGCTGCCTAGGGGACTGAATTGAAGTCAGAAAAGTTGTTTTGATTGATGAAAGATGTTGGCTCTGGGCATTGGATGGTGGAAAGGCAATCAGGTGATGGATCTGCTCACTTGGCTACAGGCTCTCCTCTCCTAAGCCTCAAGAAGGATGAGGATCCTTCATCATTCCATAAGCGTATTGGAATAGGAGGCACTGTCATGGGATGTTATCAATTAATATACACATACATACAACTAAGGTTGCCAGACAAAATACAGGGTATGCAATAAATTTGAATTTTAGATATATAACAAATACAGTTAGGTATAAGTATGTTCCACATATTGCATGGGACATACTTATAAGGAGATATTGTTTATCTGAAATTCAAATTTAAATGGATGTCCTATATTTTTATTTGCTAAATTTGGCACCTTAAATTCAGCATTTGGGCCACTCCACACTGTCCTAGTTTCTGGGTTTCTATGTCACCTATCTCTAGCCTCAGGGAGCACAAAGACACTAAACACTAGAATAGCTTTGTGTATCCCAGAGTGACCCTTCCAAACTAACCCTGAATTGCAAAAGTCTGATAAATCCAAGGAATGTAGAAAAGGGGAGTGGAAGAAGAGATTCAAAGGATTAGAGTCCAAGGAATGTAGGGGTCAGGAATGTTCACTATTGCAGGTTGGGATTAAGCTGTTCAGAGGAGTTTGAAGTAGGTAAGACTAGTCGACTTAAAGTGATTCCTTTAGAGAGGGAGAGAAGGAGTGCAGCATTGCATTGGGTCCCTTCAAGTCTGCAACCTTGTCAATGTTAGGGGACACTGAGTCCCCATTACCAGTGACAAGAGCAAGGCATTTCCTATGGCTCAGTCACTCACTGAACTTCCAGTAGAGATTGCAGTTCCATGTGTGATTCTGAAACGTGGTCGTTATGATCTCCAGAGCTCTGCAAAAGCATTACAAAATAATTTTCTTAACCCCTGAAGAAAGAAGGATTGGGAGAAAGTCTGTTTAAACACAGAGTGTCAGGAGGGAGTCTATGCTCCCTCTTCTGTTTTCGTCTCTGTCTTTGTCTCTCTCTGTCTCTCTGTCTCTCTCTCTTTCTGGTTCTTGGGAGTAAAGTCTATTGATGTTTGATTCAAATAAAGTGTGTGTGCTTGCATGTGTGTGTGTGCCTTGTGTGCACAGTAATTCAAAACCATGGTCATTTTTGTCAATAATTCAGGTACATCCTGAGCTTTGTGAAGCAAAGCAAAAGAAAAACTGGAAAACAGATTAGACTTGTGACCAGCTATATAATGATTTACAGTTAGGTGTTACTCTTAAAATTAATTTCCCCAGTGGTCTCACTAGATTTTCTGTATGCTGAAGTTACATTGCAGTGGGGCAGATCTTTGTCCTGTTGGTAAATTGCACAAAATCAGCAAGGTGTTTGATTGACTACAGATCGGAGCTGTGATTGAATCTGTCTTATCCATCTGAATTTGCAGTAAATGTTTGACTTAGAGCTTCTGAGAAAATCCAGCACAGACCTTTCTTTCCTTTACTGGCATGTTTTATTAAGCACCAAAATACCTGCCAAGTGTTCAAGAGTTAAAGATTCTTCATTGAATAATTTTCACATGAAGTCTAGCTGTTCACCAATTTCAGAGGAAGGTACCCACCAGCCCCCAAATGATGATGCTGGTAAATTGTCCATATGATCTCACCTCCTGTCATCTCTCTCTCTCTCTTTCTCTCTCCCTCTCCCTTAGTGTTATCTCCACAGTGGTCGTCTCTGCATTACTTACTGCAAGGTCCCCAGGAAGATGAAGGCAGCTGAAATTGCTCTAATGACTTTTGCTTTGTAAGAAGCTTCCTTCTTTGGCTGTTATGAACAGTCTTCCCTGTGATTCTGCAGCACGGATGTGGTGATTGCTGCTGCCTGCTCAAAGTGCAGCCAGGTGCTCAGCCTCTGTTGCAGTGAGCTAGTTCATCTGTAAGCTTCACGCTCACCCTCAAGGTGTGATCAGCATTCTCCCTTCATCCAGGGAGCCGGAGGCTGATGTGACTTTCACACAAAATCCTCTCTGCTCTGACTTGCAGGTAGCAAGACTATCACACTGATGTGAAATGCTCATCTCTGCTTCTACATCATTTTTCTCTACTCAGGCTGCATTCATGATATTGAAAGAGGGAGAAAGCCCAGGTTGGTGGTTCACACTTGCTTTGTAGCTGAGGGGTCAGGGATGATACAGCAGAGGTGGTTTCTCTTTTTTCATGATAAGCAAGGGAAAGGCTCATTTTTTTCATATAACTTCTTTTTTTCATGGAACTATTGAATTTCTAGCAGAGAGGGGACATTATAGTGGTGGATGTGATTCTGGGTGAGAAACATGCTAAGCCTCTGCAGTTACGTACGCATTGAATGAGCAGGCATCTAGTCCTTGTTCTAGAGTTCAAAACAAATGTTGGAGCAGTCACCCCGGCCGATTACTGAATTCTGGATAGCACAACCATGCCAATGGTATAGAATTTAGATCAATGAATAGCTGAGCAAATATTCTGCCACAATAATTATGGACCTGATTTATAAAGCACATTAATAATTTGGAACTAATAGCAGTGTTGGTAATATCAAAATTAACCCTGTCTCATATTTCTGCATGAGTTCACCTCAATCTAAATGGATGGCATTCCTTCGTTCCCTAGGCTTTATATTTCAGAAAACTGTAGTTGTTGAATTTTAATTAAAAAACTGCTTTTTAGTTCTGCAATGGTGAAACAGATATACAAAGGATGGTATTTAGTGATTATTATGTGGCAAGCACAATTGAAAGTATTTTGTATGAATTTGCTAATTTTATTCTTCCCAAATACTCTGTGATTCAAGTACTGAGTTAATTGCCATTTGGTGCATGTAGAAAGTGGTCCAGAAAGGTTCTATGCTTAACATGAGAATTAGGATGAAATTTGGATTTCAACTCAGGCAGCCTGATACCGAGTAATAACCCCAATACAGTTGATAGAACAGAACAATTATTTTTCTAGAGCAGATTAAAACAACCTCAGTACAAGGTATGCAGCTATTGATCTGCTAAGTGCATTAGTTTTTTCAACCTTATCAGGAAGCAGATTAGAAGCAATTTGATTCATATGAGACAAACAATAATATACACTTACTGTCCTTTTTCAGGGCTAGTTAACTCTCACAGCCTCTGTGGTAACACAGTCCAAAGACAGCTAGCTGGACCTGGACATTTTGCAGAACCTTGGTCAACTGTATTGGCAGAGTAAGCAATACATTGCCAGTACCTGGAATCCTTAGCAAAATACATGTGTTCCAGAGGATAGGAGAGAAACTCTATCAAGTTCAAGAGCCTGCCTCATCAGTGAAGTTTTAGGGATCTAAAAGTCTAGAGTAAGCTGTGAAATGCCCTCTGAAGAAAAGAAAACAATAGTCCACTTTTCATCTCATACACTAAGAAAGAAGAGTAATAATTGGTAGGTATCTTCAGCTGCTAGCTTATGCCAATGTGGATATGTTGTTCTGAACCATTTACTAGGTGAAATGGAAGACTGGCAGCTTTAATTTGGACCCAAGGCAAGAAAGGTCCTGTAGCACATCCAGGTTGTTGAGCAAGCTGCTCTGCCACTTGGGTCATACAACTCCATAGACCCTGTGGCACAAAAGTGAGAAAGACACATGTAGTGGTTAACTATATCCAGCACACAAGGTAATAAACAGAGTTTATTGCAAAATGCAATAGAAGAATTACAAAATCACCCAGAGGGTCTGGAACCAGGCCACAGCATCTGTAGCAGTAGTTGGTGCTCTATTGACTACATTGATTCTTGTCATGGTACTGGGCCCAGAGTTGTGACATCAAAGTTGAGGCAAAGATTTATGTACACAGAAAACTATTGAATATTTAGTTATAATATTGGAAAATTAGAATCAACCCAAGTTTTAACAATAGAGACACATTAGGAGCCACCAATTTCAACCATCAAGTCATAAGACTGGGTGGCCTTAGCTGCTGTTCCCCAGAAAATAACAGTGCACCTGTTAATTATATGGGAGAAGGGCCAGAGGGCAAAGGTGAGCTGCAGGAATGTTACTGTGATTCCTCTTTTGCCCACAATGTTGCACCACTGCCTCCACCTCACCTCACACCACTGGTTGCCTATAAAGTCCTCCATGATGACTGATACCATCTGTAAACCTTGCTGGATTTTCAGATGGGACACTTTGTTTGTGGGTTCTAGCTGCAAATGGAATGTGCTATATGGTAGTCCCATTCAAGGATGGTTTTGGAAGACAGCGGTGAGTGTAAATTCTCCCAGTGGTAAAGAACACATGGTCAAATTAGGAATAAGCATGAGTTTGTTCTGTGTGGCATGTTACTAATTGTTTGCTCTTATCATTGTTCTTGTTACTGAAACTCTCAACTATAGCCAGCACACAGGAGAATAAAATGCATTATTTACAGTATAAATTTGACATTAGATATTTGAAATTCAACATTGACTACATAAACCATAGAGATGAATATTTGCAGTATTAACACAGCTGACCAAATTAGGTTATGTGCCTAACCTATGTATTAACATATGTATTAACATATGTATATCTTATATAAACATATCTGTTTTAGTCAGCTTTTTACTGCTGTGACTAAAGGACCCAACCTCTACAATTGTAGAGGAGGCAAAGTTTATTTGAGGGGTCACAGTTTCAGAAGTCTTAGTCCATAGAGGGCCATCTCCCTTCCTCAGGGCTCGAGGTGAGGCAGAACATCATGGTGGAAGAGTGTGGCAGAGGGAAGCAGCTCACATGGTGATGAGGAAGCAGAGGCAGAGACTCTACTCTCCAGATACAAAATATATACCCCATAGTCACACTCCCAGTGAACCACTTCCTTCAGCCACACCCCATCTGCCTCCAGTTTCCACTCAGCTAATCCCATCAGATATTAATTCATTGATTAAATCAAGGTTATAATCCAATCATTTCTCTTCCAAACCTTCTTGCGTTGTCTCACATGTGAGCTTTTGAGGGACACCACATCTAAACTATAACAATATCACACAAATATACAATATGTAAATTATATAAAAACCTACTTACATATTATGTATAAATTTATGAACATCTTCCTTAAACCCATAAGAATCTACTTATAATGTTTACTTCCTTTAATGAATTACTATAGTAAAATTTTGTAGGTCAACTTCTTAATTCTTTGGTAGTTCATCAAATTTCATGAAAGAGGTTGTTCTAAGAGATGAAAGGGTTACCAAAAAGTGCAAGTAAACCAGATTCAAGGATTTGAATGTACCTTCCTTCTTTCCATGCATCCCCCAGGTGAATGAGGAAGGTGTCAAGAGGATTTGAGGTAACAATTGTTTTCCTTTATTACTGGAAGGGAGCATTAAATAATAGTGTTCCGTCATGGGAAATGCTGAGGAAATGCATAGAAGAACAGCAGTGAAGTACCATGCTGTAACTCAAACACAAGAGCAGAGAAGTAGACACTCTTTTGCTTGATTGGTGGAACTAAACTGACCCACTTTCAAAAGAGACAATTTGATAATTTGGAACCAGAGCTTTAAAATATGCTAACCTTTTCACTTATTAATTTCATACTTAGGGATTTATCCTAAGGACACCATCAGAGTTGAGGCAAAGATTTATGTACAAGAGTATTTCTTTATAATACTGGAAAATTAGAATTGACCTCAATGTCTAACAATAGAGACATGATTAATCAAATGACCTCATGGTTAAACAAAGGAATACTATGCATCTATTTTACATTTTTGAACAACATTTAATGAAATGGATGTGTATGGTGTTAAAGTAAATGAAAAGTCCTTTATTTATAGAATAATCTGAGTTTCATAAGAAAGGAATAACCTTCATAGGCATAAAAACATTTTCTTGACAGTAACTTGACCTTGGACTTCCCAGTCTCCAGAACCGTAAGACACCAGTTTTTCTGTTGTTCAAGCAAAAACACAAAATAACAGCAACAATCCTCCTGCAATATACACTCCAGGAGGAAAATGTACCAAAGTGCGGAAAACGAGTAACAGAGTTAAGGGGATTTTCAATATTTTTCTTCATAATTTTGGTACAATCAGACTTTTCCACAGTGGCTACATATTACCTGCAATTATCAAGGAACTATCAAAGTACTCATATAAGAAATGTTTTTCTTTGGTGACAACTTTGGTGTCTTTGTGTGGTGAGAAAGAAAGCATTCCCTATGCACACAGTGCCATGCAGTGGGGGACACAGCTGAGATTCATTTCAGTGACACACACACACCTTTCTCTGTCCTGCATTCAGTCTCAGTCCTGGGTTTTTTGCATGCATGTATTGTGGGTACAGTATTAAAGTTTAATCTCTTCCTTTGCAGAAGGCTAATGGAAGCTGATCTTTTTTGTTATTCCTGGATGATTAATTACTAAAATGCTTATGACTATGCATAATTTGGAAACCTTCCTCTTTTTGGAAGCAGCACACATGTTAAGCCTTAAGCAAAGCATAGAATTATGGGGTCCAGGACCTTTCTCAACTGCCGCGGCATGAATTTTGACTTACATTCAGGAGGATATTTATGAGAAAAGCATTTGAACATCACCATGTGGAAGAAGAAAATGCCCATTTCCAGAAAAGCAAGAGCACGTTCCTGGCTTTCGTGTCTACTGAACTAGAAACAGAGTTATTGGTTGTTTTGAATGGAGTCCACGCAGTGGTGAATGCCATGCGGGGCTGCAGTTATCTGGTTCAACATCTCCCTTTCATTTAGGTTCACTCCTTCTAGTGCAAGAATGACGAAGCATGATACAGGAAATAACACAGATAAAATGCTGTAAAATCAGGTATGATCTGAACACAGCAGCCTTTGTTTGTGCTTCTCTAACAAAATGCCATATGTTCAGTAATTAATAATTAATTACTGAAGTTTATTTTTTCACAAGTCCATGGTCAAAGGGCGGGCCATCTCCACTGAGGGCCTGATGAGGGCCATTCTCAGGATGGCACCTTACAGCTACGAGCTCTGGAGGGGAGGCACATTGTGTCCTTATATGCAGAAGGCAGAGGGCCAAGCCAGCCAGCTGCTGCACGAAGCCATTCATTATAAAGGCCTTCATTGCATCCAGGAGGGAGGAGCCCTTGGACCTGATCACCTCTCAAAGGCTTCACTTCTTAATACTGTGTCATTGGCAACACCTGAATTTTGGAGGGAACATGTTTGAACCATAGCAACAGGAAAAAATATTTTTGCCTTCTATCTCTCCCCTCGCTTCCTCCTCCCCTTCTCCTTTCCTCTCTCCTTCCCTCTCTCTTTCTTCTTTCTTTGCTCCTTGGCTCTGGGTTGTTACATAAGGTTTGATCCTGCTTGTTCTTTTAGAGGTAAGAATACACAAAATAATTAGTTTTAAAAACAATATTTTAACTTCCATAAGCCTAAACTGCTATGATATGAACACGTTCCCCTGTGTAAGATGACATGTGTGTTTGTGATTTAAATCATGTATCATGTTTGTTGGGTAGGAATACTCATACAAAGAGTGCCTTCCTAATTTTTCGAATTTGAGATGCCTCGTGGCTGTTTTTGAATGATATACTCACTGTGGATTCACAACAGAGGAAAGCCTTTTTTCTTGTTTCTTTCAATAATTTTACCAAACATCTGCTAAGAGCTCCCAAGGGTATATTTTGCAAAGAACTGAAAAATGACTGCTGGTGATGCTAAGAGCCTGCTGCTTTCAGAATACGTAACACGGATAATATGCATGACGATTTGATACATCCATGAATGGATATTATATGGAGAGTGCAGACCAGCTGTTCCCTCCTAAAGAAAGCCAGAGGAACTGGGGCTGAGGCGAGAAGGCTTCGGGTTCAATGCAGCAAGCTGGGGAAGTTTCTAGGGAGCTTTCTGCATCCCCTAAGGAAATCATCACTCAGAATGTTGAATGCTGTCAGCTCGGGCCTGAGACTCCCAAATCTTGCAATTTAAAAAAAAGGGCAAAACATTAACTTGAATTTTAAACTTAGACAGAAAACATTTTAGTCACTGGAACAAGTTCTCATTCAAGTACTGGAAGAGAAGAGGAGCGGTCTATCCACTCAAAACCTCTGAAGTTCAATGGACTGCTTTTACCCTCTCCTCTAGTATCTCACCCTAGCAAAAGCAGAGTCCCCTCAGGTTGTGGAAGCCACCTCAGACCTTTCTTGCCCTCTGGCATTATGGGTTCTTCACCAGGACTCCTCAGCAAGCTCCCCTCACACAGCCCTGCTCAGCCAGTCTTGCCCAGGACTAGATGAAACGAAACTTCCTCCAATTTATAAATGATCTGCTAATGTCTTCTTCTAGTTCAGTTTCTAATTTGATCTTCCCTGTGAGCCTACAAAACAGACATTATTATGCCATTGTCTAATGTGAAAAGTGAGAATCTTGGGGGGACCTACCCCAAACTACCTACTTCATGAAGCAAAGCCAGGGTGAAACTCAAAGTCCTGTGGACCCTCATTAAGGGATCTCTGTAGTGTAGCTCAGTAATTTTGATTTACTCATCTTTTTCTTCCCCCGAGTTCTTCCCTTCTAACAATGGGGTTGGTTTGTCTGGCATGCACCTGGGTCTCTTCCCTTCTAAAACTCAGCAAGTGAAATGATTCAGTTAGAGAATTCCCAAGAGCGTGCTGGAGCAGAATGTTCCTGCCCATCTCTTCCCTATAAACTATGTGACCTTGGATAAGCTATTTAACATCTACTGGTTTCAGTTTCCTTATCAGTATAGTAGCAATACTAGTAACAGATATCTCAAAGAGCTATTGTGGGGGAAATTTGAATTCTCACACATAAGGTGTTGGGAACAAAATGTACCCAGAAAAAAAGGGGTATAAAAACTGGTCAATACTAGAAATTTCCTATCAACTCTAGATAACAGGATTGACTTTCCCACATAACAGTAGGATAGTCAACTCATTCCATACAAACCATCTAAAATTATGTCCTTTATTACTGGGCAAGTGGCGCCCACCTGTAATCCCAGCAGCTTTGAAGGCTGAGGCAGGAGGATCACAAGTTTAAAGCCATCCTCAGCAATGGTAAGGTGCTAAGCAACTCAGTGAGACCCTTCCTCTAAATAAAATACAAAACAGGGTTGAGGATGTGGCTCAGTGGTTGAGTGCCCCTGAGTTCAATCCCTGGTACCCCCTCCCCCAAATTATGCCCTCTATCAAGGTCCTGGAAGAATATAGAGATGAATAAAACTATTATCTACCTCCAGGAGGCTTATCATGCACATATCTGCAGTCAAGGCACAACATATACAGTAAGAGCAGCACACAAGGAAAAGGGCTTTTCTCATACCCAGGGGGATCTGATAATTTCTGGAAGTGGTGGGACTTTGACTATCTTATCTGCTTTAAACCTCCACGAAGCCTGATTGGGTGGCTGCCACATAGAAGGTGCTCAGTGGTTGTACGTGAAGGACATGGGTGTGGCAGGTGGAGGACAGGGCTTCCGGAAATCTTCCTGGGAGAAGAAACCATGGGAGCTACACAGGAAGGAAGGAAAAGGACCCATTTAGGAAGTTCATGGTGTTGGATTTATGAGCTGCGGGGAGCAGAGGGAGTCAATGAATAAAACATTGTAAAGGTAAACTTAGTCCTAGATATTGAACAATCTTGAGTGACTCTCTGTAGACTTAAGCTTTATGTGGTATCCAGTGGAGGAAAGCAGGAGTTTTGGATGGTTCCGAAAGGATATGGCATGACTGGATATGAACAGGACCATGCCCTTTGGATTTTGAGGAATATGGGGATTGGTGGTCTGGTATCTAAATCTTAACAAGACTCATAAAGTTGCCAAGGGAAATGTCTCTATTTGGGGTTCAAAGCCAAGAAAAGCGAAGTACTATTTTTTATTGGCTGGACTTTCTGTCAGTTCCCCAATGCCAATAATTCTACTAGGATGGGCTCGGAATATGGCAGGCAGACTAGAAATCTGAGACAGGTCTTTGCTATCTATAAGTAACAGGCCCTGACTGGACATTACCCACCGATTTTCCTCAAGGAAGGACGATAGCTCCTGAGGTTAGTGAACTGAAATATGCATGAAAGAGAGGAGCAACTGGATGACTCCATCTCCCTCATGTGGGGAAAGGCCTGGACTACGCTGCCATTCCTGGCCCATAAAAGGAGAAAGCAAAAGGAAGAGCCATACCTGTGGGTATGATGACTAAGCCACCGCGACCTTGCTTATTAGTAAATGTGGCCCAGGCACATGCCTGGAATCTGACTCACTAAGTGAGTGTCCCTCCTTGAAGGCACAGGGGAAGTAGGTGTTTGTCTCTGCAGACACCTACCTGGAAGATGGATGAAAGGAGAGTTAGGGTTCATGGGGCTGGAAGGAGGGCCTGCTATCAAACTCTCCAGGGTCTGAAGATGCTAATCAGTTTCCCATTCCAGTCACTCCAGGGAGGGTGCTGCCATTGGCTATTGACTGGCAACAATGAAGAGGCTGTCATGGTTTCTGTTTTTCTGCGGTCTTAATGTTCCCTTTAAACAAAACACATCTGCTAGTATCCCGAGGCCACTTCAAGGCTAAGCAGAACTATACATTAATTAACAAGTAATTTACTGTGTTAAGAAAAAGGGAAGAATGTCCACTGCCTTTTATCTTCTCCTAGCAAATAAAGAAGAGGAAGGCAGAATTCTTCCGGAGGCAGGCGGACTCAGGGTCCTGGAACAAACAACTGCTTGTCTGGTATCTTTTCTGTGTTAGACAGGATGTCCAAAAATATCCAAGACCTGCCGAAAGCCTTAGAAGGAGTATGTGTCAAAAAGGAGGATAGTTATAAAAATGATTTTCTGCAAAAGTTGATTTTATGTGTCAACTTGACCTAGCCACGAGCTGCCCAGATTAAACACTATTTCTGAATGTGTTTGTGAGGGTGTTTCCAGATGAGATTAGAGATTGGAACTGGGGACTCCGTGGGTTGCCCTTCCCAGTGTGGGTGGGTTCCATCCAATCCATCGAGGGCTTGAATACAACTAAAAACAGGGGGAAGGGAGGAGTCCCCTGTTCCCTGCCTGTCTGAGCTGGGATGTCAGTCTTCTGCCTCAGACTGAGGCTTATGTGCTCAGCTCCTGGTTTCTTAGGCCTTTGGACTCAACTGGATCTCCAACCAGAAGGACAGCAGAGTGTGGAACTTCTCAGCCTCGTAATCATGTGAGCCAATTCCTCACAATCTCTCCCCACCCGACCCCCGGCTCTCTCTCTCTCTCTCTCTCTCTTTTTTTCTCTCTCTTTTTC
>JAJEJO010001482.1:196472-294424 GCA_020662805.1 Glaucomys volans | reverse complement strand
ATATATATATATATATATATATATATATATATATAAAATCTGTTTCTTTGGAAAACCCTTACCCTAATACACCCTCTTAAGCAACATTTTCATAGTTGAGCAGAAGCCTTTGGTTCTGGGTTTGTTTAAACCCAAAACAATGCGAAAGGAAAGACTCCCTCTTAAACAGTGATATTTAAGAAAGAAATAGCAAGAAAGGAATGCTATGATCATTCTGGGATCATGGAGGAAGAATCCTCCATGGACCTTACCATTTGCCCTGGAACCAGCAGCTGGGATGGCAGGGCTGAAATGCAGCCTTTATTCAAGTTAAAAGTTTAGGAAGAGAGGAAAAGGACTGACCAGAGAAGGGAGAGCCACTTGGTGATTACCAACAGGCCATGTAATTCATTTACAATTCACAATGGTCAGATTCATGGGGCTGGGGATATAGCTCAGTTGGTAGAGTGTTTGCCTCACAAGCACAAGGCCCTGGGTTCAATCCCCAGCACTGCAAAACAACACAAAACAAAAAAACAACAAGAAAAACCAAAATAATGGCCAGACTCAGACCTGGATCAGAAGACCTAAGAGCTGGAGACTCAGGCAACCAGAGAAAGCAAGCACAGCCAGTGACCGAGATCAAGGTGGCAGGCTGAGTGTCGGGAGAGAAGGTAAAAGTGGGGCTTGAACTTCAGCAATTATCTGGGGGAAAATTGCAAGAGCCCAGTGTAGAAGCATGAAGAAGGAGTTTGTAAATGAGAATGCAGAGTGTTTCCTTTGGTTCTTGTTAAGACAATAGGCAGCAGTCAAGGTGAGTTACCCTGAACCTTTAGAAAACAAAAAGTAAGCCCTTCATGATGATATGTAGAATAATCCTGCAGAATAAAACAAAGCAAGCACAGAGCACTGGGGGACAGCATGTTAGTGATTATGTAAAATAAGAAGTGTGGTTTGGTGGATATGGAGGTTTATATCTTCCTTGCAACTTCTGGGAGGATCTGTAAGAATCTTTACTAGTGGTTTGTTGGTTAGTGGTAACGGGAATGACGATGAGAAAATGGGAAGACAGAAAAAAGAAATGGAAGGAAAAATTTCAGTTATACCTATAAATTGATATATTACTTACTTATGGAAAAAATTAAGGACGCATATTCTAAACAGAACACGTTGCTTAGGGATTTTGTGTGTGAGCAAATGGGATGCGTGTCTTGGAAAGGGAATGAACGAGCAGTTAGCTCATGTCACGGGAGGAAATATTTCATTTTACCAGTTGTTTCAAGTATGCATCATCCACTCTTTGTGTTTAATTTATAAGGTAAAACTTTCACTTATAAATCAAATGCGTGGGGTGAGCCTAGAATAGGGATATATTTCCTTGGAGAATTGAAATAAATCAAACTCCACCCACTTTTGGAACTGCATAGGTCTGTGATTCTTTCTGGCTGCATGTGGCAGTGTAGTGGAAATTCAGGAGCAAACTTGAAGGATGACGTAATTTCTTGTATGTGAAACCATGAGGTGTATTCCATGTGGTCATTGCTCTGTGATGGGACTCCTCCCATGTGCGTGCATGCGTGTGTGTGTTGTGTTAGCAATGTTTGGGTTTCGAATCACCCCAGAATCAGTGCACTAAAATCAAACCAAAAAGGAGAGACAGGGGTGGTAGAAATGATGAAAGAAATTTCACAGATCGGCTCAGGTAGTTTGGTCTCAAATGCTTTTTACATAAAAACATAGTAGCTTACAATACCAATGCTTGGTTCATCAAAAGGCTTTCTCTTGCCTGTAGCTCTCTTTGAAGTAAGTGGGGACAAAACCAGGAGATTTTATGAATCTCCTATGAATGGGATGTCACTCATGATGCCTGAAGGATTGATCTGCATAAGTTATGGAAATAGCATTGACTATAAGTAGGCTTTGGCTTCGACCTTTTGGAAGCACTAGGTGTTTCTAGATCCATAGATTTACGCTGACGTGTGACTGTGTCAGATCAATGCTAAATTTATGGTCAACAAATATGTTCTAGCAATGTAAAAAGAAACACTTAAGTATTTTTTTAAGTGCAAAGAAGTAAGTATGATAATGTTGTATGTGATTTCATGATATAATATATAAGTATACTTATTTCTAAGTAAAAAGAACATTGAAAACAAAGATTTTTAAAATTTAATTCTGATTCTGGCATTTCCTCACTTATTTGTGTCCTCTGTAAGCTCAGTGCTTTAGTTCAAAACATCCCAGAAATGGGAAATTCACTGCTATTTCACAATGACACTAGAAGAAATGAAGGAAGTGTTATCGCAGTTATTCTGCAAGGCTAAAATATTAAAGTTTTAGAAAAACGATTCACATCTGTGTAAAAACACTTTTATTGTATGTATCAATAACTCTAGTATTTTTACCTATTCTTGTGAGTTATGCTCCTTTGACATGTCAATAATTTATTTAGCTGCTCCTTTGGAGACATATTGATTGAACACTGAAAACCAGCAATGTTCCTTTCGTCATGACAGGAGGTCTTCTTTTCAGTTTCAAACATCCCTTTTTTGATCTAAAGCTATCTTGGAGCCTTTTTTTTTTTTTTTTTTCTTCTCAAATGGAAGACATAGAAGGGAATTTTCTCCAGTGCTCCAGTTTTGTTTATAATAATAAGGTTCTTTTAAAATTTTACAACAAGAATCACAATTAAATATTAATGCTTGGGATTGACGTACCCAATACTAATTTCTAAGGGAACAACCAGTCAACACACCAAGAAACGGTGAGAGCTATTAAGGACTCTGAGAGTCTAGCTATTTATCACTGGTGTTTTGGTAATTGTGATTTATTGGGGAAAGTTACAATGCTCTGAGTCCATCTAGCTTCCAATCCTGTATCGTAGCTCAAGTGTACGGCTTTGGTTTGTACCATAAATCATGTTTGGATACCAAAGACTCCAGATCTGTTAACCTTTAAACCTACTCCATTCTCTATTTTCTCCACCCACTATTCTGTGTGTTTCCTTTCTAGGATATCTTGATACAATGATTAAGTGTATATTATTTCTCTCAAAAGAAACATGGCCTCAAAATATTGTGTTGGATATAAGGATTGCTAAAAGACAACTGAACTTCAACTCTAAGGCATCTGACCATTTCCTTCCTCCTTTCCTTCCTTCCTTCCTTCCTTCCTTCCTTCCTTCCTTCCTTCCTTCACCAGGGATTGAACCCACGGGCACTTTTAACCACTGAGCCACATCCCCAGCCCCACTTTTTGAATTTTGAGACAGGGTCTCACTAAACTGCTTAGGACCTTGCTATGTTGCTTAGGCTGGCTTTGAACTTTCCATCCCCCTGCTTCACCTTTGGGAGCCACTGGGATTATAGGTATATAACACAGAGCCCTAGTTTTCTTTCTTTTGTACTCTTTTTCGTATCATTTTGAAGCAGAATCACTTAACACAAAGGCTATTATTTTCTTTTGTACCCCTGGTAATAAAGTAGCTCATTGTTTTAGTTTAGCAAACTCAGTGTTGTAAATAGTGCTTTGGTTAGTTACACCTTATGGTTTCTCTCCTTTTAAGGACACCCTTAACACACACACCCAGAGTACCTTTCCCCTAAATCTTCCCCGAGTCCTTCCTGTCATACACAAATCATTACACTTTCCTCATAGAGGTCTTTCTGGTCTTCTCTAAGGTTGTCCCACATCACAGCTCCCTGACCTGTGAGGGCAGAGGCCTTACCTTCCTTGTTTTCTGCTGTAACCTCGTGGGGCAGTCCAGGACTTACAACAAGGATTTGACTAAATTCAACAGATATATAAAATTAGAGCTAGACATAATTTTTCTTTACTTTGGAGTCTACTGTATATTATTGAGTATATTATTTAATCCCATTTGCCTTATTTCTTCCTTTGAAATCAGAGTTGAGCGTCATGGTTTAAAAAATTGCTCTAAGTTGAAAAAGTGCTACACCTTTAACTTTTTTTGGGGAAAGGGGTACTGGGGATTGAACTCAGGGGCACTCGACACATCCTCAGCCCTATTTAGTGTTTTATTTCCAGATAGGTTCTCACTGAGTTGCTTAGCTCCTCTCTTTTGCTGAGGCTGGCTTTGAACTACGATCCTCCTGCCTCAGCCTCCTGAGCTGGTGGGATCACAAGTGGGTGCCATGGTGCCTGGCTATACATTTAACTTTGAAGGACCTTTTAATTAGTATTATCAATGGCAAGAAAGCCATTAGATTTCATTCCTCTATTAGTGGATATTTGTAACTATATTTTAGCTTATTTATTGTTTTACTTTGTAAATTTGTAACTATATTTTGTATATTTGTAACTATATTTTTGCTTATTTATTGTTTTACTTTGCTTTTGAGACACAACTGTCTTGATTTATAGCTTTTTTTCCTCTAACAAGTACTTCCTATAACTCTGATATGACATCATACTATGGAGGGGAAAGGTCACTTTTTAGAAGGACACCTGTCTCTGGCTGTGCACTGTCAGGACCTAATGACCTAATCAAATTCTGCATAGCGCTACTGAAATTAAGCTTAAGAGATGTTGCTGAGCCTCCAGTTCACTCTCCACAGTTCACAACCAGTGGCTTTTGGATTCATCTATGGATATCTACTCTTCATTTTTTCCACAACTAAAAATCAAAGCCATAAACATTGATGTGGTTGCATCACTGTAGTATGTTGATGTTAAGTCCTTTGGGTATAAACCGAGGAGTGGGATAGCTGGGTCAAATGGTGGTTCCATTCCAAGGTTTTTGAGGACTCTCCACACTGCTTTCCAGAGTGGCAGCACCAGTTTGCAACTCTGCCAGCGATGTATGAGTGTGCCTTTTTCCCCACAGCCACACCAGCATTTATTATTGCTTGTGTTCTTGGTAATAGCCATTCTAATCAGAGTGAGATGAAATCTTAGAGTGGTTTTAATTTGCATTTCTCTAATCACTAGAGATGTTGAACACTTTTTCATGTATTTGTTAATTGTCAGTATTTCTTTTGTGAAGTGTCTGCCCAGTTCCTTAGCCCATTTATTGATTGGGTTCTTTGTATTTTTGGTGTAAAGTTTTATAAATTCTTTATAAATTTTGGAGATTAGTGCTCTATCTGAAATGTGTGTGAAAATCAGCATACTACAGTGATGCAGCCACATCAATGTTTATAGCCGCTCAATTCACAATAGATTGTGGAACCAATCTAGATGTCCTTCAATAGATGAATGGATAAAGAAACTGGTACATATACACAATGGATGGAATTGGAGAATATCATGCTAAATGAAATAAGCCAATCCCAAAAAACCAAAGGCCAAATGTTTTCTCTGATAAGTGAATGATGATACATAATGGGGGTGAAGGGGTGGGGAGTAAGAGAAGAATGGGGGAACTTTGGGTTTTGTAGAGGGAATGAGATGGGGGAGGGGGGTATGAAAGATGGGGGAAGAGACAGACATCCTTACCCTACGTACATGTAAGATTACATGAATGGTGTGACTCTACATCATGTATAACTATAGAAATGAAAAGTTGTACCTCATTTGTGTACAATGAATCAAAATGCAGTCTGTAAAAGAAAAATTAAAAAATATGTATTTAAAAAAATCAAAGCCAGATTTCAATGTCCGAAAACAAATCGGTGCCCGCATTTGTCATTTTTTCTTCTCTCTCATTTTTTGATCCAATCATATCTGACATACACATTGTTGAGATAGAAATGATTTTAATAACACAATTTAAAATAAAGAATCTGGTCCTTCTTATTCACTTCTCTTATGACTTTTCATTTTGGTATTTAACAATTTCTTGCCATCTAACCACACACACACACACAATTTATTAATAATGTTCATTTTCCATTTCTCACCAGTAGATTCTAAGTTCCACATCAGAGTCTTTTCCCCATTTCTATTTTGTTCTCTTGGGTCCTTAGCACCCAGGTCTGTGTGTTTACTGATTCTGTCACACAGTAAAAATGTAATAAATGACTGTTGAATGAATAAACAAACATTCTGTACATAATTTTTAGGTAATTTTATTTATTTTACTCTATTGCCAGAAAAGCAGGACCCATACCAGCCTCTGGATACTCACTATCACCACACTAATAAGCTGGGAATCTGAGTAGATTACAGTCCAACCAAAATAAACCAGTTTCCTGTTTTAGAACTATATCTTGTCATTGCTTAGTGCATATTATCTGTACACTAACATTTTGTTTTTGGAATGGAAATTAAGAAAAAAAATCCAAAAGAAGATATTTAAATTATATTGGATGCAAAAAATTTAAATTTATAATTTCGATGCATAAGAGAGCATGCATTCATATAAAAAATCATTATGCTTCCAAGGGTATATAACTTAATAATCCCATAGAAAAGACTTCTTACTTTTAGAATTTCTCATTCAGGAAGAGGAAGGAAATTGCCTCTATTCTTTCAACCACCATACTTCTTTGTCAATTTGGTTTTGTTGTGACATGAGTTAAAATTTCCAGAAATTTGATTTTTCAGGATAATTTGAGCTTTTTGAGTGCCAAGCGCTCCCCCCTCTTCCGCATACTTAACTAAATTTAACTCAGGAGGAAGTGTATGCTAGGCAGCGTTTCTTTATTTCCAGTAAATCAAATTAGGAGTTGTTCAGCTTTTCAGGCAGGATGGGAAAGCCCTGGGAGCCCTTTCTCCCAGGAACAAGGCTTTGCTATTCACAAGGATCGAGTATGCAGAAGAACAAAGGGAGCCGCAGAGCAAATTGCCAGGACTTAATAAAAATCGGAATGACCTTTCCTTCTTACAGGAAGGGGTCACTGATCCAAAACATGCTTCTGACACCAACAAGAAAGAAAAATGAAGCCAAGGATTCGGAAGAGCGAATTTTAGGTTACTTAAACTGAAACCACCTGTTGGCCTCAATTATTTAATTAAAAGAAAATAAACCCAAAGCTTTAGAAATCTCAGATTATGGAAAGCTATTTTTGAAGTTAAATGAGCCAAAAGAAATAGTGTCCCTTCTGCAAGGCTTCCCATTCATCGGTTTGCAGTTCTGTCACTCATTCGTTGGTCCCAGGGGCCCACGTCTTCTAGACAGACTAACCTGGAAATCATTACTGTGATATGACTAGTGTCCTAACAACAGTGAGGGCAGGGCACAGGGAAGGGTCAGGACGCAGAGAAGGCTTTGCCAGACAGTGACATTTGAGCCTCATTGTAGAGAATAAGGATGACTTTTCACATGGCAATGTGGAAAGAATACACTAAGTAAAAGGAAATGGCTTTTTCAAAGTACTTGATATGAAAAAGAGCAAGAAGATCTGGCTTGGTTCGTGGGGAAGGTTGTTATTCCATTATCCTGAAAGCCAGTCTTAAATTTCTTTTAGCAGTTACATGATTGCTCTAGTGCAAGAGAGTCTCCAATAACCAAAGTTGGATAACTCGTGCCAAAGGGTCAGGGAGAAATATTTTCAATGGGAATCATTTGTTTGAGTCACTATGGTGAAGAGCTGTGTCCACTGACTGGCCAATTAAAGAGCCTGTGTGTTTTCTAAGCATTTCCAGGAGGGCTGTTTGGGATGACCAGTTCTCTCGTGGGTGAAAAACTGTGATTCCTGGTTGCTGGTGGAAGCATGTCTTGATTAATATCTCTCACTTTTCTTTGTTCTGCCTCCTGGGTATTTTGGCCATGACTTCATGGGAACTCAATGGTTGCTTGGTAGAAATATTTGTACAGTTAGGACAATTCCTATGTTCCTTTGGAACAGATATTTGTTTCTCCTGCACTGCTTCTGACCTCTGACCCCTCTCTCACTGCTTTCACCTTTTCCCATCACCTCCTTCCCATTCCCCCAAAGCAGTTCAAATTTGTCCCTTCCAAGACCTGTGATCATTTTTCTTCATCTTTATCATTTACTCAATATTAAATACTATAAAATTAAAAACTTAACATATAATATTCCTGCTTACTTACCAATGTGCTATTAATTGAGTTTTAAAAGGTTATAATAGAAGCATTTTGTGAAAGTACAACCAATAATGCTTCCTGTTTTATAATATTTCCTGATATTTTATAATGACATTAAATTTGACAATGCGTTTTTATGAATTGGTATAATATTGCAAAAATACAATACTTAATGAAATGATATTAATTTTATGTATAGTATCTTAGTGGACATTTACAGATAGATGATGGAAAGAAAAAAGCACTCATCTGAAGAACCTCTTATTTTTCTATCTATAACATTGGTCAAGGATAGAATTCTGACAGTTATTGTTCATGCTCATAAGCATTGGTTTCTAAAAACGAGCATTTGTATTTCACTTTTCTTGCAAACGCCTAAATATTTGGAAACAGAGTACAGCTCAAAAATTAACTACTAATTGAGTTAGGGGAAAGAAGATCCTTCTTCAAAATGTAAATAGGAAGATTTTGAGAGTTTTTATGTTTGTGAGACTAGTATATATTGTTCTTATTTAAAATGAGGTATTCAATTCAAGTGATACCATTTTATATGTACATTTTAAACACAATTAAGCATCATATACATCCACAAGATTGGGATTCTAATTAGGATAAGGTATATTCTATGCTTATATAAATACATTAAAATAGTATCTACTATCATATATAACTAAAAAGAACAACATCAAAAAATGAAAGTCCGATTTGGAAAGTACAATTAAATTAAGTGGCATTTGTTTGTTGGGAAACAATTGTATCCTGTAAGCATAATTTTTTTTTGTATGTGATGCAACTTAATTTTATAGATCCTTACTTCCATAGGATCATTAATTTTGGGATATTACATAATAATAGTTAACACTTCTACAGATCTCTTTCCAATATATATATTATATCTATACATCATACACTGTATCTGATATATGTATATGTACATATATGTACATAATATATATATGTACAGATACATATATATATATCAACTTCTTCAGTAATCAGAGCATTCCTATGAAGATGGCGTGAACATCCATATTTTCAGATAAGGAAACTGAGGCACTGATAAGTTAATGTCCAGGTCCTATAGCCAGAATGACAACTCTCTGCAGAGTTTGTGCTTTTAACTACTAAACTATATTATTTTTAATACTTAAGTATTCTATCATAGTATTCCTTCCACTAACTTAGTTGTATATTTGAGAAAAAATGAGTGACAATAAATTAGATATAGAACTGTGATCAATAGAAAAATGAAGGGATGAGCATGAATATTACCACTTTGCACTTAATATGTATTTCACTCTGTGAAAATCTGTTTTCTATAGTCTTGCTTTCTTCATTTATAAAATAAGAATGGAATACCCTTCAACAGGTGATTTTAAACATTCAAGAAGATAATTTAAAATTAGTTATTTCTTTGAAGAAGAACTTAGAAGATGGATTGATCTCCCATGGAGAGGCAGAATTGACATTGTCAAAATGCCCATACTACCAAAAGCATTATACAGATTCAATGCAATTCCTATTAAAATCCCAATGATGTTATTCATAGAAATAGATAAGGCAGTCAAAAAATTCACTAGGAAAAAGAAGAGGCCCAGAATAGCCAAAGCAATCCTAAGCAAGAAAAGTGAAACAGAAGGCACCACAATACCAGACCTTAAATTATACTACAGAGCTATAGTAACACAAATGGCATGGTATTGGCATCAAAACAGATATGTAAACCAATGGTACAAAATAGAAGACACAGAGATGAACCCACAACCAGTTACCTCATACTAGACAAAGGTGCCATAACCATACATTGGAGAAAAGATGCCTCTTCAACAAATGCTGCTGGAAAACTGAAAATCCATATGTAGTGAAATGAAATTAAACCCCTAACTCTCACCCTCCACAAAACTCAAAGTGAATTAAGGACATAAGCATTAGACCAAAGACCCTGTTCCTATCAGAAGAAAAAGTAGACCCAAATTTACATCTCATTGGCCTAGGATCTGACTTCCTTAAAAAGACTCCTAAAGCACAATAAGAAAAATCAAGAATCAATAAATGGGATGGAATCAAACTAAAAAGCTTTTTCTCAGCAAAGGAAACAACCAAGAATATGAGGAGAGAACCTACAGAATGGGAGAAAATTTTTGCCACCTGCACCTCAGATAGAACATTAATCTTCAGGATATATAAATAACTTGAAAAAATTAACACCAAAAAACAAAACAAAAACAAACAAAAAACAAAAAAACTAATCAATACATGGGCCAAGGAACTGAAAAGACACTCCAACAGAAGAAATGTGAGTGGCAACAAATATATGAAAAAATATTCACCATCTCTAGCAGTTACAGAAATACAAATTAAAACTACACTGAGATTTCATCTCACTTCAGTCAGAATGGCAATTATCAAGAATACATGTAACAATAAATGTTGGCGAAGATGTGGGGGAAAAGGTACACTCATACATTGCTGGTGGGACTGCAAATTGTTGCAAACACTATGAAAAGCAGCATGGAGTTTCCTTAGAAAACTTGGAATGGATCCACCCAGTTATCCCACTTCTCCAAAGGACTTAAAATCTATGTTGATTTTGCAGCCACATCAATGTTTGTAGCAGCTCACTTCACAATAGCTGAACTATGGAACCAACTTAGGTGCTCTTCAACAGATGAATGGATAAAGAAAACGTGCTACATACACACAATGGAATATTACTCAGCCATAAAAAAGAAAGAGATTATAGCATTTGCCGGTAAATGGGTGGAACTGGAGAATACCATGCTAAGTGAACTAAGCCAATCCCAAAAGACCAAAGGCCAAATATTTTCTGTGATATGCAAATGTTAATTTCAGAATAACGTGGGAGGATAGGGAAGAATAGAAATACTTTGGATTAGAAGAATGGAAATGAAAGGAAGGGAGGGGGAATGGAAATAGGAAAGATAGTAGAATGAATTGGACATTACTTTCCTATGTGCCTATATGAGTACATTACCAATGTAATTCCACATCATGTACAACCAAAAGAATGTTAATACTCCAAGAAATTAAAGGAATTTAGAAGGAATTAGAAGAAATTAAAGGAATACAAATAGGAAACAAAGAAGACAAGTTATACTTGAATGTCATACTCCAATATGTATAATATGTCAAAATATATTCTACTATTAAGTATAATCAATTAAAGCAAATAAAAAGGTTGGTTATTTCTAATCTGCCAAGAAACTTCTGTGAAACAAAAGTTGTTGAAAAACAAAACATTTGCATCCTGCTTCTACAGTACTTAAAATGTATATATCTTAAAATGTGTGTTTCTGCTGTTGCTAATAGTAAAAATCAATGGAAATCCTATGTAAAGTTAAGGTGGGATGATTTTAAAAATTTGGAGATGCCTAGGAGTTGCTGAATAATTTTGAATTTGACTTTTTAAAAGCAACATCCTTAATAAAATACTAGCAAGCCACATTCGAGATCACATTAAGAAGATACTAAGTACACCATTATATAGTGGGTTTCATCCTAGGGATGCAAGGTTGGTTCAACATATGCAAGTCAGTAAATGTAATTTACCACAAAAATAGAATTAAGGACAAAAGTCATAGGACTACCTTAATAGATGCAGAGAAAGCATTTGACAAAATCTATAACCCATTCATGTTAAAAATGCTGGAGAAACTAGGGATAAAATGAACTTATCTCAATATTATAAAGGCTGCATATGAAAAATCAAAGCCACTATCACACCAAATGAAGAAAAACTGTAAGCATTTCCTCTAAAATCAGAAGTAAGAATGTCCACTCTCATCATTCCTATTCGACTTAGTTCTTGAAATTCTAGCCAGAGCAATCAGGCAAGAGAAAGAAATTAAAGGAATACAAATAGGAAACAAAGAAGACAAGTTATCTGTTTACTGATGATATGATTCAATATCTAGAAGATCCAAAAAACTCTACCAGAAGACTTGTATAGCTGATCAACTAATTTAGTAAAGCAGCATGATACAAGATCAATAAACAAAAATCAATAGCTTTCCTATACTCCAATAATGCCAATAATGAACCTACTAAGGAAGAAAGAAATCAGAAAACCTGTCCATAAAATCAGAGAGAGAGAGAGAGAGAGAGAGAGAAACTTGGGAATACATCTAATCAAGGAGGTGAAAGACCTCTACAATGAAAACTACAGAACATTGAAGAAATACAGAAAACACAAGAAAATGGAAATACTTCCCATATTCTTAGATTGACAGAATTAATGTTGTCAAAATGTCCATACTACCAAAAGCATCATCCAAATTTAATGCAGTTCTTATCAAAATACCAATGACATTCTTCACAGAACTTTACAAAACAACAGTCCTGCAACTCATTTGGAAGAATAAAAGACCCAGGATAGACAAAGCAATACTGAGCAAGAAGAGTGATGCTGGAGGCAGCACAATATCTGATCTCAGAATAGCCTCCAGAGCTATAGTAGCGAAACCACAATGGTACTCACTTCAAAATAGACTTGAAGACCAATGGATTAGAATAGAAGACACAGAAACAAACCCACATACTTATGGTCATCTGATACTCAACCAAGGCACCAAAATCATATGTTGGAGAAAAGACATCCTTTAAAACAAATGGTGTGGGAAAAACAGTATATTCCCATGCAGAAAATGAAACTAGATTCTTATTTTTCACCCTGTATAGAAGTCAACTCAAAGAAACTTTGTAACTGTTAGAAGAAAATATAAGGTCTACAGTCCAATATATTTTTGCAGGCACCAACATTCTCAAAAAGACACATAAAACTCAAGAAATAAAACCAAGAATCAACAAATGGTGCAGTATCAAATTAAAAAACTTCTGCACAGTTAAGGAAACAAGAGTGTGAAGAGAGAGCCTGTACAATTGGAGAGGATCTTTGCCAGCTTCTCCTTCAACAGGGGATTAATATTCAGAATATATAAAGAACTTAAAAAACTTAACACCAGCAAACCCAAATAATCCAACCAATAAATGGACAAAAGATCTAAAAAGACATTTCTCAAATGAAGAAATAGAAATGGTAAATAAATCCATGAAAAATGTTCAATACCCCTTCCAATCATGGAAATGCAAACCAAAACTACATTGATTCCATCTCATTCCTGTTAGAATGGCAATCATTAAGAATACAAATAATTATAAATGCTATCAAGGATGTGGAGCAGAAGGTACACTTATATATCATTGGTGGAACTGAAAATTAGTACAACTACTTAGGAAAGCAGTATGGAAATTCTTTACGAGACTAGGAATGGAAACACAGTAAGGCCCAGATACTCCTCCGGAATAGCAGAATGAAGTTGATCAAATTATGCTTTTGTGAAGTATCACAATGAATTCCACTCTTACGTATATCTATAAAGTACAACATTATAAAAATAGTAAAAAGGTTGGGGGAAGATCAGTGGAGTACAGGAGGAGAATGAAAATGGAGGTACTGGGAACTGAACTGGAAAAAAGCATATTCCAGGCATATATAACTATATCAAAATGAACACCATTATATACAGCTATAATGCACTAATAAAAATTTGAAAAACAACTGGACTAAAATAAATATTTGTTCTTTTATTATGACTCAAATAATCAATTTGATCCATTTCTATTTTTCTAAGCATCTGAATATTGTGTACTTGATAACTTTAGGAATTTTTGAAGGATTACTACTGATAATTTTAGCAGAAAGGATTGTTGTTGCAACTAGAAGAATCTCATTCAAACATTTATATACCCCTGCTTGGCCCCTTTCTATAGGTATTATGACATAGAAAAGTGAACAGCTTCATATGTCAAGTATGCCTGCAGGTAGACCTTAGTCTTTTTTATAACCTGTGATGAATCAAGTATGATGAAAGGCTGTCCCATCAGAGAAAAGAGAGGAGTCATCAAGCCAGAATCCTCATAGTGAGGGACTCACAAGAAGGAGTATGGAAATACAGGATCAAAGGTATAAACAGGTGTAAGATCATTTAGTTCCTTGAGCACTTACCAGATATTAGAACTTGATCCTGAAATCTGTGGGGAATCATTGAAGAATTTATGGCAGTTACATTATCAGATGTGCAATGTTAAAATGCTGCTGTGGTAGTACAGTAAAGGAAACTCACTCACCCTGGAGCAGGAGTGGAGAGAAGACTTTTGTACTAATCTAGGTAAATTTTGAAGAAGACTTGAGAGATGAATGGACTGAAGAGATGTGAAAGATTGAATCCTTTTGATTTGGTGACCCTTTGATTGAAGGTGGAGAAGAATGAAAAATATATGGCCTTGAGTGAATCCTAGGTTTATAGACCAGCAATTGGGAATGGATGGTCGAATCATTAGCTAGGATAGAGCAGGAGGAGAAAAGTAGACACACTCAGAGAGGTTTGGATGCTACAGTCTGGAATTCAGGACAATAGGTTGGAATCTAGATATAGGGTTCAGGGTATTATCTGGCATCTTAGACTGACCTTCAGCAGTACAACATACAGGGGTCTCTACAGCATTTGATGCTCCCCACTCAACCTTATTGGATTTCAAGTGAACATTCCCCTTGGACTGCACTTCTAACTTCTCTAGTGCATTGAGTATCAGCTATATTTTTCCCTGAGGATATAATGAGGGCCAAAGTATGTATGTATGGCAACTACTCTCATTTGCTAAAATGACTTGTATGGCTTTTCAAGAGATGTGCATGATTGGTTGACCACAGTCAAGGTTCCACATAAGATAATGTTGGTCATTAGTCTTAGTTAATAACCTTGAAGAACATCAAAAGCAGTTTAAATATAGCATAACAAAGGTGGGGTAGATGCAAACCAGAAGCAGTGTTCTGTGTTTATGATTATAGTAGACACACAAAAGTGACAACAGAATTTGGGAAGACTCATGTGGTAGTTGTGGAGTTATATCTTTCATCTCTCCCTTCCTGAAAACTGCTATAAGGCACACAATTGTTTAACAGCCACTAGGGGCCACTAGTGAGGGATGCTGCTTGGCGTCCACACTGAGGCTACAAATTGATTTTACAGTAGGAGAGCCTGGGTTATTCCTGGGACCTCACAAAGACTAGATGCAAAGTTATCCCGTTGTTCAAGCCATCTCCATCATGCATCCAGAATCGGGTGGCCATGTGAGCTGTGATCGGGTGTTTCCACGGGCACTCTCCCATCTAGTGGAAGCTGAATTCCCCCGACAGGACTCAAGCATGTCCTGATGGCACAAGGTGGTTAAGCCTTCCATACTGCCTGATTCTGTCACACTGCCGCTTTTCTCTCAAACACTATCACAGTTCCACAGCAGCTTCCTATGACCAAATGACAGTGGAAAGAAAACACCTAAGACAATCGTGTATGAAATGCTGGATGCAGCGTCACAGCCACGTGCAGTCGGCCCAGGAGAGATGGAGAAGGCAAAGCCTCCACATGGGTAGAATTTTGCATAATAGTTACTAAATTTTGAGTTCATAGATGGACCAGATTCCCTTAAAACACAACCGCGACATTATGGTCTTTCAATTACGTTATAGGTCTACCCTTTCAACATAACTTAAACTTCAGTTGTTATTGTATTTTTTTTTCAACTTTTCTTTGGCTCTCTGTTCTTTTTTTGTCATAGAAGCTACTAATATTTACAGAAGTAATTATGCTATTTTTTGAAAAGTCTTCCTCTCTGCGTTGTAAATTCTGTGTAAGTGAAGATTCTTTTGCTCTGCCTGGAGCACACTTTCCCAGATGTTCTGCTAATACCCCTTCCAACTTTGAACCTTTAAAAATATCACCTGTCTAAGATTTCTCTAATCACTTCCATTAAGAGTAACTTCTTTCACCTTCCACCTTGATCCTCTTGACTCCTCCTACACCTGCCCTATTTTTGCCCATTATACTAGTAACATTCCATCAGTCTGCATACTTTACATTTTTATTGTTGTTAATATCGGTTTGGATTTTGTGTTGCATGTGAGCAGGAAATTTTGTCTGACTTTGTACCCTGTTGTATCCCAATATGCTTATCACATTGCCTCACATACAGTAGTCATTTTGTTTTGTTGTACCAGGGATTGAACTCAGGGTGCTTAGCCACTGAGCAACATCCCCAGCCCTTTATAGTTTTTATTTTGAGACAGCATCTTGCTAAGTTGCTTAGAGCCTTGCTAAATTGCAGAGGCTGGCTTTGAACTTGTGATCCCCAGCCTTAGCCTCCTGAGCAGCGGGGATTTTGCAGATGTATGTTGCCATGCCCTACTATATTTGTTACATTAGTAAAGAAGTAATTTTAGTAGGTTAAGTTGGAAAAGAAACACACAAGCTACCAAAATAAAGGCCCAGACAGGGAGGTCTACTCTAGATAGGATGGTCAGAGGGGACCTCACTAAAGATTAGCTGTAAATTATGCTGTAAGCACAAGCTAAAGGGTGTAAAGGGAAATTGGGGCAAGTGGAAGGAGCAGCATGGATACCACTCTAAGGCAGAGAATATATCTGATTTGAGGAACTTGAAAAAAGTGACCATGACTTTGGCACAAGGGAAAGGGGGAGTGGCACTTGAGAGGTGACTACAGACTTCATCCTTCATCCTGTAGAGACTCTGTAGCCCACAGCAGTGTCTCTGGATTTCCCAGAAGAACAAGAAGAAATATTTACAAGCAAGAAAATAATGTAATTTGGTTTAAAATTTATAAAAGGTTGATCTTACTGCCATGCAGAGAATCATAGCATCAGGGTAAGAACATCTGCTGTACATCTGTTTAAAGAGTTTCCTTAGGAAATGGTGATATCTTGGAATTAGCTGGGAACCACAGAATTGAAAGGAAGATGCACAGTAAGAGAGAGGGATCACTGATTCCTTCCACCCCCACCTCTACCAATCCACCAAATGGATAGTTTTGCCTTTCACCTCTAGGCAGAGGATGGGGAGGGTAAAGGGGTAGGGTGACAATTCCAGGTGGGAATCAGCAATAGTTTTGTGCACAATTCAGATTTGAGATGTCTTTGGAACATTCATGTAGACATATGCAGTAAACATTTGAAACTACAAGCCTGAAGTCCTCAGGAGTTGGAGGTAGGAAAATGAACTCGAGCATTACCACGAGTGCATTGCTTAAAGTCCTAGGGATGTTGTGAGCGCCCAAGAAGTAAGCACAGAGAAGAGAGGACCTTAGAGCTTGGGTGGAAGAGAAGTCACTGGCAAAGGAGAACAAGACCAGTTGGCAACTAGGAAGTGAGAGAAGAGCCAAAGAGAGGAAAGTGTTCTAGGAAGAAGGGAGTGTTCTCTGGAGCTTCTCAGAATTTTAAGGAGAGGACAGACAAGTGTTCATTGATTTTGGCAACAAGGAACTCACTGGGGACATTAACAATAGCAGTTTCAGAAGAGAAGAGCAAGGAGGGTGAAATCAGATAGGAAGGAGGTGAAGAGTGAATGGGAAAGAGGAACGTGGATCTACAAGGGGCCAGAGGAAATGGAGATGGGATCCATGGGTGTGTGTTTCAGGGGAACTTTTTTGTTTTACTAAAAGGAAAAATAGAACATTTTTGAACACATTCTGGTAACTGACTGGAGAGATGGAGATGTCTAATGCAGGAGACAGCAGAGGCAGCCAAAGGACCGAAGTCCTTGATAAGAGCAAAGGGAAACAGTGACACTCTGAGGGACACTTTGTCTATTTGGAAAAGGAGGGAAAGTAGAAGATGGGAGCAGATGTGGACTGGGTTCCAGGGCTGTTCTGTCCACTCTTGGCAGGGCTCCTTCCTATGTCTGGTGATGGACACACTCTTGGAGTGGTGAATGGGGCAGGCATATGGCTCTCATCCTCCATCAGCCTAATTCTGCTTCTTGTGGTGGTGGAGGCAAACGGGAAAGCAAGAGTCGGACCTCACGAACATTCCACTTTTTTTATGCCAATATTTTTATTTGCATTTAATGTTTTGGTCTCAAGTAGGACAATGTACAAAATTTTCTCCATAATTTACACAAAAAGGAGAATTAAACCATGACCCAACTCACAATAGAATATATATATAAAACTGCAAGTACTGTAGAGGAGTTGATGGAGTTCAGAGATCCTCAATGTATTTATTCCACTTTTATAACACTCAATAACATCTCATTGGTTGAACAAATCCCACGGTCGAGGTTAGATTTAGAATATAAGGCCAACAAAGGTGCAGGGCAGAGTGAGACATAGGGGACTGGTGAAGAATTGGGGCCAAATGCAATCAGTTTGCTACAGAATTGGGTAGGGGAGATGAGGAAACCTGCCCAAGGAAATGGGGCTGATTCATTAACTGAACATTATGAAATGGAGAGGTGAGAACCTAGGCCGGTGAGAAAAAAGGTGAAATTAGCTTCTTAAGGAAGAAATGACTAACACAACCTTTCATAAAAACTTGGTATGAGTTTGGAGTACCCATTTGCTTTGGACCTTCATGAACTTGATACCAGCCTGATAATGTGCACACTGTTCATCATCAGAGATCTTCTTCAAGAAAAGGAACATTTGAAAGGGCTAAATTATTGGGTTAACTCAAGGTTCTGGGTGCATTCTGGCGAAGTGTGAAGGGCAAGGGGAGCAAAGAAGCTGCAGAAGTCACTGGGTGAACAAAAGGAGGGACCACAGAGGGACAGAGGGACAGAAATGCGGAAGGGAGCCCAGGGTAAACCACTGTGAAAGTTGGGCACAGAGAAGAGACATGGATATGTAGAAGTTGGGCACTAAGCATGGACCTGTGAACAGAGAGAAGCTCTGCTAGAGAGGAAAATACTAAAGTTGTGGAGTTCATTAAAAATGCAGTTTCCAGAGGATGAGAAAAAAAACTGGTGTAACGGTTAATTTGAATTATCAACTTGATTGGATTAAGAGATACCAATGATTAAGAGGCTTCTGGGTGTGTCCATGAGGGCGTGTCTAGGAATGATTGGCATGTGGGATAGGGAACTGAAGTGGAGCCTCTCCTTAAGCATGGGAAGCACCACCCAATAGGCTTGGATAGAGTAAAAGTTGGAAGAACAAGGAAGCAGATGCAGATGCAAGCTCGGCCCTTGAATGGGTTCTTGATTGCTGCTTCCAATCATCTGAGGATATTGGACTCTCACTTCTTCACTCTTCCAAAATGGACTCTGCCAGTGATTCTCCAGGTTTCCAGAAGCCTTGGTCTCAGACTAGGATAACACTGTTGACCCCTCTAGTTCTAGGGCTTCCAACTCTTGGACTGCACAGCTACTGGTTCTTCCAGCTCTCTAGCCTGCAGGCAGCCATTGTAGACTATCCAACTTGAGTTGTGTAAGCCAATGTAATAAATCCCCTTTTTGTAATCATACTTCCTGTTGATTCTGTTCCTCTAGAGATCCCTGACTAATACAACTGGTATCTATGTGTAGGCTGTGAGAAATAACAAATGTTGATTTTTTTCTTACTTAAAAAGCCAGACATTCATTTATTCAGCTCTACTTACTGAGCAACCACTTGGTGCTCAGCACTCATCTTGGTGTTTTTTCAGCAATGAGCAAAGCATTTTGTTGATGGAGACAGGAAATATTTGCTACACAAGTCAAACAGAGCATGTTACTGAATGATAAATGCTGGAAATTGTCTGAGGCAGATGATAGTGGTGATAGGGTTGTTAGTTTCTGATGGAGGTGGTCAGGGCCATCCTCACTGACAAGGTGACATTGAAGCAGAAGATTCTACATGTGAATGGCTATCAGATTCTGTGGAGTTGGGGCAGGAAAATTGAAAGAGTTCATTCTGGTATTTGTTGTTTTGGCAAAATCATGTGCTCAGATGAGTATGGAAGAGGGGTTGAGTTGTGGGTTTGAATTGCTGTCAATAAAATCAATTAAAACATCTGTTTCCACCTCAAGCTCAAGATCCAGCCATGTGCTTTTAATTTGCATATTATTTTCAGTCATATTTTACTGAGCCACTGTTGCAGTCATTGGGTGGAAAATATTACTCAAATCCTATCAAAGTTTTCCCATTCAGTTTATGAATTTTGTGAACTGATACCTAACTTAAAATTTTTATTATTCATGGAAAAAATCACATAACTTGAAAACCAGATGCTTAAATCACTAAAGAACCCAGAAGACTATGAAGTTGCATAATTGAAGAACTCAAGCAGAAAGGGTATTTCAGTTACAGAATGAAGTTGTGAGTTATGGTCTTACGTAAACTCAAAGGGGTCAGCAGAGCATTAGAGAATATTTGTTCCGTTTTCCTTTAGTTTTCATAAAATGAATCTATTCATAAACCATTAAGATGGTTCAGAAAATAAAATTGTAAATGCATCTTGCAATTTGAGGATTATATTAGAAGTTAGATCATCAAAAAATGGAACCAACCTTTAAATAGTGACATTTGTTTAATGTCATTAAAGATCCACCACTTGATACTCTTGATGAAATGAAAAGTGGACAACTTTCCCTGAATTGTGGGGTCGTGGAGTGCTATAAAACTAATCAGATACCATTTTCTTTTAGAAACACGGTCAGATTTTTATAATTTTGTAAACATGTTAGAAAATTGTACAGAAATGACTGGAGGGAAAAAGAAACATCTGGAACTTTTATAGCATATCTCTAGGGAGCAGGGCCTGTGGGGTCTTTTGATGGAGTCAATGACTGCCTGACTGGGAGATCCTGTCCACAAATATTTCCTGACAGGCCTGTCTTAGACCTTTTTTATTATGAAACTCCACCATTAGCAATTTATTTCTTCAAGATTTTGCTTGTGTTGAGTCCAGAACTCTTTGTATCTCACTTTCCCTCTCCTTCGTCCCTTCCTCATCATGTCAGTGTTATTTGGCTCCAACACCTCCAGCTCAGCCCTCTGTTCTCCTACCCCTTCCCCACTGCCACCTTGAACTTCCTGTGCATTGATGGCTCTGCAGCATTTCTTCATTGCTTCAGATTCAACCAAGTCTGCTGGGTGTAATCATAATGGATGCCATTTATGAATGACTTGCATACAACCTGTATCAGTCAGTAGAATAAGAACTTTAAAATATGATTCATTTAATTCTTTTAACCCCATGAAGTTTGTGGAAGAAGAAGCCCAACCACATTAAATGTAGTAACTGGTCAAGATCTCATCTCGTACAGGTAGAACAACTGTGACCTAAAAACCCAGATCTGTTGGATTCCAATGCTCTTGTTTTAATCACCACCTTATACCAATTTCCCAATTAGATGTATCAAAATGTCCAATGGAATATTATTTTGTTCTTCCCACATTCACCCTGTCTCCCATCTTTTAGATCCTTCTTAATGGCCATACCATCCCCCAGGCACTTCAGTCAGAAGCTGGGAGCAGGGCCAGGGTCACAGACACAGTTTAATGCTGATCTGTCACTGGCTTGAAATTCTTAATAATGTTAAAATAGTTTTATTTTTCCCTGGCCCCACAAATTAGGCAGCTTCTCCTGCCTGGGAGTCATATTTGACTCTCCTTCCTTTCCTGATTTCCTTTCATCCTATCTTCCATCTCTTCCTTGGAGATAAATACTGGTGAATCTCCTCTTTCCTTAAATCCTGCTTGCGCATCTGCCCTCTTCTCTATACCAACTTCCACCCTAATTAGATCCTCTTTTGCTTTTCTGGATTAGCATGGAGTCTTCTCTCTTTCTACTCTTGATTTTCTGCAATTTGTCCAGCACGTTATTTCAAAAAAGTCTCTTAAAAACATATTTGCTAATGCTACTCTTCTGCTTACTCTTTCAGTGCTACTTGTCTGCTTATCCAGTCCAGTGATTTCTTACTTCCTGTTGGAATAAGGCACCCACTCTTCTCCTGGCACTGAGTGCTCTCGCTCTGTCCTTGGCTCACTTCGTCAACAGCACCTCTCAGGACTGGTTTGCTCACCCCTGCTGCCCAGCCATGCTGAGATGGGTGCTGCCATTTACCACTTCACGCTTCTGTGCTTGGCATTTCTCATTCCCAGAGTGCTCTTTCCTTTTGTCTTCTTAGGAAAAAGTTTTCCAGAACTTTCTTGGCTTTCCCCAAAGGCAACTGATAACCCCCATTCCCTGCAGCACCAGGACATTTTACACACCTTTGTTAGAGATTTAAAATATAGGCACTTTTATTAGGCTAAGCCATAGAAATTACTAAGTCATAGAAATGGTTGGACATCCATAGTTCTTCTGTGGTTTGACTTTATTGAGATTTTGGGGGACAGTTTCATTTGTGAGCTAAGGATTGAGGATGTTCTGTATTAAATATTGTATCTCTACCATTGAAGCTAATTTCCGGCATAAAATAGGTAAATAAATTTCACATTTCAGATAGAGCACTAATCTCCAGAATCTACAAAGTACTCAAAAATATTTACAGCAAGAACACTAATAACCCAATCAACAAATGGGCCAAGGAAATGAACAGACACTTTACAGAGGAAGAGCTACAAGCAAGCAACAGATTTATGAAAAAATGTTCAACATCACTAGTTATAAGAGAAATGCAAATCAAAACCACCTTAAGATTTCATCTTACCCCAATTAGAATGTAGTTTATTAAGAATACAGGCAACAACAGGTGTTGGCGAGGATGTGGGGAAAAGGGTACACTCATACATTGCTGGTGGGAGTGCAAGTTGGTGCAGCCACTCTGGAAAGCAGTGTGGAGATTCCTTAGAAAACCTGGAATGGATCCACCATTTGACCCCGCTATCCCACTCCTTGGCCTATACCCAAAGGACTTAAAATCAGATTACTACAGTGATGCAGCCACATCAATGTTCATAGCTGCTCAATTCACAATAGCTAGATTATGGAATCAACCTAGATGCCCTTCAGTAGATGAATGGATAAAGAAACTGTGGTATATATACACAATGGAATATTACTCAGCCATAAAGAAGAATAAAATTATGGCATTTGTAGGTGAAAGGATGATGTCGGAGACTTATGCTAAGTGAGATCAGCCAATCCCAAAAATCCAAAGGCCGAATGGTCTCTCTGATAAATGAATGATGATGCATAATGCGGGGGGGAAGGGTGGCAAGAATGGAGGAAGGATAGATAGCATAGAGGTAAGGGAGGGGTGGGGGCGAGGTGGGGGGTAAAAATAATAACAGAATGTGTGACAGATACCATTGCCCTGTGTACATGCATGAACGCACAGATGGTGTGACTCTACTTTGTGTACAACCAGTGAAACAAGAGCTGTACTCCATTTGTGTTCAATGAATCAATAAGTAAAAAATAAAAAAAAAATTTCTTGGGAGAAACAAAAAAATCAGAGAAAATTTTGAAACCTTTATTAGCATGGAATGGAAACCATCACTTTGAATTATTAAATTTTTTCTCTATACAATCTTAAGGGTTTGAGGAAAGTAATCTCTCAGTCAAAGAAAGTCAAGATATTTCAGTATTTGGGTTCAAACAACCTGGAATGTTTCTTACACAATCATTGTCAAAACTTTCTTCATAAAGACAGTAGTAAGAGCTCAGACATTATTAAAGGAAAATTGTGAGAAAGAAGTTTTCAGAGATTAAAAATTGCTAGTCTTTCCCTGGCCCTAAGCTAATATATCCATGGACTTAGAAGAAAAATATTGCTATCTGGCCCAGGACTGGTGGGCAATGAGGATCCTGGAGATGGCCAAGGAGGACAAAGAGAAACTTCAATTGGCTTTCAGAGCAAAGCCTTCCACCTTTCAAATAATCATATAAAATTTGTGAATTTTCTATATATCACATGTCTTCCAGAGTAATTCCTGATGCTCCTGACTCTGGTTCTAGATTTAGCTTTACTACCTGCTTCAGACATTGTTCATTCCATCACCCTTGAGGAAATTGGGGCCCAGAAGTGTGGTCAACCTGGGTGTTCTTATGGGAAGCTTCTCAGTACCAAACCTCTAGGACTTCCTGATTGTGAACTGGCCTCTGGCCTCTGGTTTCATCACTGCCTCAAGAGAGGTGAAGCCTACTTGTCTAGGAATAGGGAAAGCATGCTGAATGAGAGTGCTTAATGCTCTTGTCAAGTTGATTTTCTTTTTAATCAATTATTTTCTAAAGACACAGATACATTCAACACTAGGTTATATCTTATGAAGTACAGACAATAAAAATTGTTATGGTTTGACTGTGGTGTCCCCCAAAAGCTCATGTGTGAGAAAATGCAAGAAGGTTCAAAGAAAAATGATTAACCCAGTCAATGAATTAATCACCTGATGGGATTAATTGAGTGGTAACTGAAGGCAGGTGGGGTGTGGCTGGAGGAGGTGGGGCATTGGGGGCATGGCTTTATCTGGTGTGTGTAGTCTCTTTCTCTGGTTTCTGATCATCATGTAAGCTGCTTCCCTCTGCCACACTCTTCCTCCATGATGTTCAACTTCAGCTTGGGCCCAGAAGAATGGAGTCTGTTGTCTATGGATTGAGACTTCTGAAACCGTGAGCCCCTAAATAAACTTTTCCTCCTCTACAGTTGTTCTGGTTGGGATTTGTAGTTGCAGCAGTGAAAAAGCTGACTAAAACAAAAATCTATAGCATCAATATATTTGGAACATACTTGGGATGCTTCCAAACAGATAATGATGAGGGGTCAGCTTTTGTGTAACTGAGTATGTGTGTAGGAATTTAAGTGAAGTCATGATTTCTTAGGGTGGGGTTGTCAGAGAAGCATGTGGAGGAGATAAGCCTCCAGGGCAGCCTGAAACTGAGGAGTGGACAGGAGTAGCTACTCTAAGATCATGGCCACCTTAACCACAAGGCTGTAAAAAGAGAATGAGGGCTCAAGAGCAATACGAGGCCATGAGAAAGAGAGGAAGAAGGTGAGTCCAGGGAATTGTTTTATATAAGGGAAGAAGCCTGGCTGAGAGATTGAATACAGGAGTCAGGAAAGTAAAAATCTAAGGATGGTCATCCTGCCAAGATCAGTTGGGAAAGCAAGTCAATTGAATTTTATTTGGGGAAGGGAGGACAGGAGAAGGTGAGGAGAATCCTGAGCACCTAGCTTGCAGAGCTGGCCATAAATGTAGAGCAGTGTTTCTAGTATGTGATCTGAAAAACAGGTTTCCCCAGAATATGAAAAGTGCTACCTAAAAATAAAGGAAAAAAGATATAAACTACTCACTTAAAATGAGGAGAGTGAACTCTGTTCAAATATGCTTGAAAAATATCAAATAAAACCAAGAGCCAGGCATGGTGGTGCACACCTCAAGCAATCCCAATTATTTGGAAGGTTGAGACAGGAGGATCACAAGTTCAAAGCCATCCTGGGCAATTCAGGGAGATACTGAGTTAAAATAAAAATATGAAGAACTTGGAATGTGGCTATGTGAGGCCTCAGGTTCAATCTCCAGCATCACAAAACAAACATAAAGCATATGGTAGGATTTCTCAGATTCTATGTGATGAGGATGTTCCCTATGAGAATATTCAACGTTAAGCAATTCCTAACATTACATCACCAGGTTACAGTCTAATGGAGCATTCCATGGGACTAGCATTTTGTAGGGCATGATTTAAAAATGACAGAAAATCTCAAGGCATATGCTGAGCTAGGCATAAGGACTGGTAAGGGTTGAAGTTGCAGGAGATCATTCATCTTAAGAGTGGATAATCACCATTGTCATATGATATGGAAAAATATTTTCCTCTATTCTTCATTATAAATAAATGAGAGGTATAAAGACCATATGGGGATAAAAAGTAAGGCACAGCTACCTCAGGATATCCAAAGACACAGCCAATGAGGACTGTGAGACACAGATGATGTAGCTCAAAGCAAGAAGTCTAATGATAGCTAAATAAACAACTAATGTTTACAGTGAGGTACATATCCAGTTTTATTAGCTATCACTTGTTGCTTTTTAAAGCAAATGACAAAGATTTATTTATGGCTAGGTGAAGTTGTCTGATGTGCAGTTTGGGTAAATGGCTGCCATGTTAGATATCAGAGCCAGATTCTATTTTGGTTAAGACAAATTTGGCGATTGCTCAGCTTATATTGTTGGAATGAGCTCCATGAGTATAAGAAAAAGGAATATCCTTAAGATGGGAGAAAAGGCATGTTTGAAAATTTGTAATATATAAACATACTTTAAAGACTGCTTTGCTCTTTTAGGATCTATGTAGCTTTTAGGTTCAGGACTGAATATAGGGAACCACCCATTCTGTAAATTCATAACCCCATGCATCATGAACCTGGCATAGAGGAGGATTTTGTAAGTTCTGAGGATTATTTTAACTACCCTATAACCTGTTTTCAACTTGACTTTTTGTAATCAAAATTGGACTTTTAATCATCATTTTATTTACCATTATGTTATTTTTTCCTCCCCTTAATCCAAGCAAATCCAGATTTGCTTGGAAGGATAGGGAAGGATAGGTGACTGCTCATGAATGCTCAGAGCGTTTCTTTCAGAGCAGGAGTTGTCTTTTAAAATATTTATTTGTGTGATTGATTCAACAAATTTATTCTTAAGTGCATTTTTTTCATGTGAGTCACAATAATATTTTACCTATTATTGTGCAAACACACACACACACACACACTCACATGCACTCACACACACTCATTCTCACACTCCTAGCTCATGGAGATAAGATGTGATTCTGCTGAATTGAAATAGAAATGAGAAGTCACATACAACATTTTATCATTAGGTCTTATCCTTTTATTGTTAAAAATTGTGAGATAATTATCAGTGACTTTCAAAATCTACTTAAGAATCTAATAACTATTGAGATATATGTTTTAATGTTAGTGAGATAAAGTATTCTAAAATCCAGAATTGTCTTTTCACTTCTGTTCCCCAACATATTCCTTCTCTTTTTCTATTCCATGGTTAGCAACACTACTAATTTCACTTAATTTAGCAAATTTATTTTGTACTGGGTACGTGCACCAAAGTACACAGAAGATTCCCAGGAAGTAGAGATGACTGTAATCTTTCCCCCATTGTTAACATGCTCACTAATCAGGGTTTGTCCATACACATCTCAATGCCATGACGGTTGTGGCTGTTCTGACGGGGAAGCTAAGGATAACAGGCAAAGAGGAGGATCCCTTTAACCAGGTGGTGGGGTTTGGGGACAAGGAGGTGGATTGTGAAGAACTCACATTGAAGGTAACTTCTTGGAGGTTGGGTAAGATTATAAAAGGCAAAACCAAGGAAGGACACCGTATAATGAAGTCATTTGAATAGAGAAATCAGGAATAATAGAGTTGAGTATAGCTGCAGTGGACTTTGGGAAAGGTTGTGGGCAGACGACCATCAGGCTTCAAAGTTTGGATTTCATTCTATATGGTAACCTCTGAAAAATGTTTAAAAAGAACGTCACGATTTCATCCTTGTCTTTCTTAAACATCATGAGTGATCTGAAACAAGGCAGTGACATTCCTCTAGAGTATCAGGGCAGGGGCTGATGGGAAGTAGACCTGGGAAAACTTAACCGCCTGATTGCAGGTAGTGGGCTGCTGTCTTCTCCCTCTTCTAGTTCTATGGTACTGATGTGCAAATTCTACAAAAATGTCATTTTCAGCACATAAGGGTGATAATGGATCTTCCAGATAATTTTGTGATCCATCTGCCTGTTTGGGAAATGGGACTCAGGCAGGCTGAGAATATTTTTCAAGAGCTTCTTCAATAGGAAGTATCATAATAGAGCAAAGAACCCAGATGATTGGCCATTTCTGACAGAAGGTTCTTCCGTGTAAGAGCTATTTCCCATAGGCAAAAGATTTATCAGCATTGAGCATCATCTTCCTCTCTCACGAAATGTGAAAATTACTATCTTCCAAATTTGAGAATGAAATAATTTTGTAAGAATCAGAGTTAGAGTATCTATAGTAGACAAACCCAGGTTATGTTCAAACTCAGATATGGGAGCCCTTATGAGCCACGGCTCATATGAGAACTTTATTGTCTTCCCTGTGTAATTTTCCCCAGGTGTTTTAGAATAAGTCCCTCCAGGTGAGGAATGTACACACGGTGCAATTAACCAACTCCACCTGCGTGTTCAATGTGTGTTCACATTGACGTTTTATGTTTCATCCTTGTGGAGTGGCTTAGCGTATAGAAGGATCTTAGTGAATTCTTCTGCCACCTCAGAAGCTCCACTGAAGTCCATGGAGCTGTGATCTCATGCCAAGTTCTTAAATGGACCATGGTGCCTATGCCTGAGCAGACAGGGAGAAGAGAAGAGTGCCATGACAGAGACAAAAACGTACGGTATCATCTGCAGTCTTATTCCAATGACACAGTAAGTGCATGTTCTGTGTTTGAATTTTCCTCCTTTTAAAAAATGTTAAAAATATTTTAAACAGAAAAAAAATCAGAGTGTTAGTCAAGCCATTTCTGTGTGCCAGTTACTATTCTCAACACTTTTTGGGTCGATCCATGTAATGTTAACAAATTATATGTATACATATACGTGTATGTGTATATATGTGTGTGTTTGTATGTAATGAAATTTATATATACATAAATTTATATATATAATATATATTATATATGAGTGTATGTGTGTGTGATATAGCATGTTATAGATGGCCAACTAAGACTCAGAGTTACAATAATCTGTCCAAAGCCATAGTAGGAGGTTGAGCTAGGATTCAAATTGTTGAGGACAATGTACAGAAAGCTTTTATAGTGTCTGAGAACATTAGTAGAACTTAGTAAATGCAAGCTCTTGGTATTGTTGTTATTACGTGTTACTTTTGGTAATGGCTTCCTCCTTCTGCATTCCAAGACACCCTGCCCTTGGCCCTTATGCAATTCTTATAAAACACCATGTTGACCATGTTATTCCGAAGATCTTTTTCCCCTCCTAATTTCCAGGAATTAAATTCGAACTCTAGCATGGTGTTAGATGTTCCCTGTAACTTGAATTATTGCTTACTTTTAAGTATTTTCTATTCCAATCACTGTTTCCCTACACATACCCTCTCTAATGGTGAATTGGCTTACATGAGGTCATCTGCCTGGCAGTGCTTATAGGGCCCCTGGGGCCAGGAGAATGAGTACCCTGGGTGCCAAGATACAACAGGGAGGGTTTGGGATTGTGTTGAGCAGGAGGGTGTCTGAATACCACTACAATATCAAGTGTGTTCATGGAAACATGTTTACTAGCTGTTGCTGGATCTTTCAATTTTTAATTAAAAGCCATGCCTTTAAATTTGGATTTGAAATTCATCATTTTTTAAAATATTGTTAGCTAATTAAAAAATTAAGAAAATAATCAAAATCTCTCTGTGGGCTGGATCTGGTTCCTGAATTGCTGTTTTGAGATCTCTTGTCTCAGTCCTGGACATGCTTTGTGTTCCTCTCCATGCACCTTTGTGCCTACTCTTCCTTTTGGGATGCATGCTCTGTTTCTACCTCCTTCCTTCACAAGTCTTCAGTGCCCAGTGAAGGGGCAAGAGTCTCCCTGGCTCCAGTCTGCTGGCCTTCTCTGAGCACCATAGATTCTGCTTATTGCCTGTGCCTCTTATTAGACTCTTACAAAATCCTTAGTCTTATCATTATTCTGTGATAGGTCTTATCTTTGTTCATTGTTCATGGTTTTGAAAGCCATGATCTTGTTATACATTGTATATTTTAACCATGACTGCAATGGCTGGCACAAGATGGTATAACTCTTAGACAAAAATCATGCAGTTGAACGAATGGAATGATGTATCTCAGAAATTTTGGTCAAAATTATTTTTGCTTATCTGTGAAAAAAAGCTAAAGTTTTATTCCTTTAATTTTGGAATTGCCATAATATTACTTTTAGAAACAAAGACTTTTTTGTGGAGGAAAACAATTTTATTCTCAAAAGTCTAGAAGAACGGAAGATCATTCAGTATCACTTACTATAAAACTTGCATGTAGTTGATTTTGTATATTATATTTTGAGGCTTTTTTTCCTTCAGGATTTTTACACAATGCACACTCTGTGGGGTGAGGAATATTTTCAGTATAATTGTTTTGCAGTTGTTGAAGAGGAAAATTGTTTTAAAACACTCTGGAAATGTAGTGTGCTGTTTACGTCCTCAGAATGACTAGGCAAGTGTTATAAGAACTTAGGTTTACCTTATAAAGAGGCTAAGTTCTCAAATTGCCTGGAGTAAATGAAATCCAAAAGAAGTCTCAGAGCAATTATTTGAAGGTCTCATGCTTAATCCTAGGCTGTAAGTGTGGACAGACACAAAACAAATAAAGCAAGTAGCCACAGGAGTGTCAAAATATTGGCTTAGCAAAACCTGTATGCAAGCTATATATATATGTATGTGTATATGTATGTATAATATTTGTCTATTTGTCTATATATGCATAATGAAACATATCTATGTTTTTATGTCTGTATATAATGGAAATCATTTTATTCTATGGAATACCATAACACATTAAACTCAATCATATTATGAAAAGAGAAAAGGTTATCAGCATCTGTTGGAAATACTAGCGCAGAGATGCAAGCTGGTCAGCCCTGTAATATTTTCTTTCTAATGCAAGAACTATATCATGCATGTGGCAATTTGTCTATGTAGTCCAACAAGCTCCCTGTTTGACTGAGATTTGGGGGGTCTGATGCCTCCAGGGGCCGATCACACTTGTTAAAACAAGAAGGGAATTCCTCTTAGATAAAACAGTACATGACCTTTAGGACTGGTGGGTTCTGTTCCAAATCCTTGGAAGTGAGCCCCTGGGAAGAACTGTGACTTTGAGAGGATAGCCGATGAAACATTTATAGTCCAATGATACTTATGTGCTCCAACAAATTTGGACCTGACAATCTTGTGACATTTTTTTTCCTATCTTGGATAAAGACAGTCATTGTTTATGGTACAATGCGGTAGAGTTTGAAACAAAAGAAAATTAATCTCTCCCTTATTCAATAGCACTTATTGAGTCCCTCCTATATTCTGTTCATTATTGACACTAGGAATAAAATGAAAATTAAATGAGACTCAGTCTTCTTTTACATTCTAGTAGAATGAAGTAAATTCCTAAACAGTTGTAATGCAAGATTATTGTTATTATAACAGACATAGGTAAAGCTAGAGAAAGTGGTGCACACTTCCATTGGGAAGCCAGAGGAAGTGACAGGAGCTAGGTCATCCAGGATGCACAGGGATGTGCTTTGGAAAGCAGGCATGGGATGACAGTGCAGAGGCTCAGTGTCTGCACAGGTTTGGTTCAGGGTGGGGCTAGCAAGTTGGTGTTCACGTGAGGTGGGTGGTAGAAGATGAGATGGATCAGAACACAAAGCACATTATATGCCCTATAAGGATTGTGGCATTTTATCCTGGAGGAGAATATTCTTATTGCCTTGAAATAGTTCCTATAAGACAAATGTTTAACACCGAAGAGGAGGGTTAAGTGTGATATTTTGATGTAAGTCTTTCTAAGTATCAGATACTGGTCTGAGATTTAATACTTAGAACTACTTTTGGGGGCAAGAAGCATCATTGACTACTATCTGAAGACACTGGGCTTGATAAGTTAAATACCTCTTCCAGAGATAGATGCCCCTTTGCACACAGTGAGTTTGCTTCTGGAGTATCCTTACTTCAACAATTCTGGTGTCTTGCTCCTACTGATTTGTCTCCTGCTCCATTGTGTCCTTAGCCAATATGGTAGACTGTAGTGTTCAATTATAAGTCACTGATGTGACTGTAGAGCCAGACCTGTCAAAACTCAAAGACTTAATGAACAGAATGATCCGATATTGCATGTTAAGACAGAAAACTATTTTTTTTTAATGTCTTTCAAATGTAGCACCTGAAATGGACCAATCCTTATCCTTCCCTTAGATATTAAAAACTGAAACTGGGAAAGATAGAGCCATTTTTGCTGTTTGCCCAAAATGATGAAGATGTGATCCTAAGACTCTCAGTGGCCATGTCTCCCATCAAGCCAAGAAGCAGGGTTTCTCCCTGCACAGAGATGCAGAGCTGAGATCTGGAGAGAGAAGAGTCTGATTTTTTCAAACCTTAGCTGAGAGGGCCTCCTGTCTTTCCAACTTCTAACTTTGTAAAGCCATCCAACTGTTTTTTGATTGAGCTACTTAGACAGTTGGGTACTTTGTAGCATCAATTCTGAATATTTGATAATATATATTCCTTATTCTTACATCAGTTCTTAAAATGCAGATTTTCATTGCATAGACTGATATAATAATAACTTACACACTGAACTGAAATGACACCTAATGACTCCACTCCAAACTATCTTCTTTCTTTGAACTTACATGAATGAATTTTTATATGACTTGGCATTTGATCATCCTAATCAATGATTTTTCTTGAGTGGTAACAACTGAAAATGTGAAAGATAACAGATTATGATTCAGAAAGAGATTAAGGGAAATAGTTCCTACAAAATGGTTTTAAGAACCCTCTTTAAATAATGACTCACTTTTGAGATACTTTCTAAAAAATTTAAATTGGTGGATCATATCATTGGGCTTGGGGTGCTGAGAAGCTTTAGCACACACCTTCTTAGAGGGTGATACTAGAAAGAGTAGAGTGTAAGGCATGAGCATTGACCAATCTTCAACACCTGCAGTGTGGTCATTCTGGTGAGGTGGGTACTGCTGGACCCAGGCTGCTGACCATTCCAACTTCTAACCTTCCCCTGACACAGTTACTCCCCTGCCCATCTCTACCTTTTTTATCATCCTGAGAATATTCACCCCCTGCCCCACACACAGGCTCCATTGACTTAAGCAGAAATTCTCGGTTTTCATTGAAAGCAGAAATGGACTCATGGGTTTAGCCAACACATGTTTTTCCTATTAAGGTGATGGCGGCTTGTTTTAAAATTTAAACAAGGGCTCTGTTTTGTATGACTATCATTTAACCATTTTCTGGCATTTTAATAACTGTTATTTATGGAATTCTTTTCATAGTACAGTTTCTTTTATGTCTCACAAGAAAGAAAGCTTAAGATTCTCTGGGTCTAAAGGAAACCCATTTGACCCCAGTAGCTCTTTTACCCATGGGGAGTTCTGATGGTTTGGGCTTCGTGCTTCACGTTTGAAGGTGAGGCTGTTACTGATTTCAGGTTCTATGTTCAGTCTGCTTATGGGCAGGAAGGAATGTGTGGATTTTCCAAGGACAAGGTAACCTGAGTTTCTTAACTTTGACCCTGGAACTAGGCAGCCCCCCCAGCAAGGGCTGGTTCAGGGAGTAATATAGTGACTAGTGGATTCTTTGTGTAGTTCTTCAGCTGTTACATCAACATGTAGTGCATGGGCTCATGCTCGTTCCCCATAAATTCTGTTTCAACCTTGACTGTTAATCATTAAAGGGAATTTGAACATATACATAATTACAATAAAAAACTTGATGCACAGCCAAGGTTTTGAGAAAAGATTCTTAAAGTAGATGGGCAGCAATTGGGGGTAGGGGAAAAAATCATCTAATAGGAATTGGGTTACATGAGAGGAAAAAATGCTGGAGACAGGAAATGGAAGGACTTTTTCTCTGCAAGAGAAGAATAGATGGACAAAATACGGAGACCCACAAGGGTGGAGAGATCAAATAAGCTGATGTTGTATGAAGGGGACTGAGTTATTAGGTTTATAGGAAGGTGATCTAGAAGCTTCTTCATTTCCTTTTCAATGAAATCTTAGTAAGATTTCGATGGGACTCATTTAGGCCGATGGATGAAGAGAGCAAGCCAGAGACCAGAGAAGAGACCAGAGGCTTTGGTGGAACATCAGCAGTTCACTTACATGGATTCCAATGGTTGCTGTGGTGGAAAGAACACTACAGAGACGAAAATTATTTGCATTACTTCTTCTTTATAAGAGGCATTTAGTTTGTACAAATAAGAAGGTATGAATTACAGGTAAAATTCTACACGTATGTTTTTTCTTTCTTCTTTTCCTTCTTTTTTTTTTTGGTACCATGGATTGAACTCAGGGGCACTTTACCACTAAGCCACACTCGCCTTTTAAAATTTTTTAAAAATTTGAAACAGGATCTCACTAAATTGCTTAGGGCCTCTCTAAGTTGCTGAGGCTGGCTTGCACTTGTGAACCTCCTGCCTCAACCTCGAATCGCTGAGATTACAGGCATGTTGCCACCGTGGCCAGCAAAAGTCTACATCTTTCTTTTGAGACTGAATTTATGGGGCATTGTGAACAATTTGTAGTTACTATTATTGAGAAACTAAGGACGTACAGTAGAGAGCAAAGAGGAGAGGCTGATGAGCACAGTTAAGGCATTTTATGAATCCGACAGGTTTAGCTTCGTGTGTTTGCATACTGGTCGGACGGACACTGTGCTTAACTGAACTTGGACCAGGAATCAGCAAACTCTGGCCCATGGGCCAAATCCAGTCTAACTTTGTTAACAAAGTTTTCCTGGAGAAAGCCATGCTCCTCTGTTTAGCTATTTCCTGTGGTGCTTTCCAACTACAATGGCAGAGTTGAGACATTGCCTCAGAAAATCACATGGCCTACAAGCCTAAGATATTTACTATTGGTCCATTTAGAGAAAATGTTTAGCAGCACCTGCATTAGATGGCTGGAGGCTGCAATCCTTGAGGTATTATTCCCAAAGACCTGCAGGACACAAAAGGCCACAATGAGTTGGTCTCCCCATATTCTTTAGAAACTGCTGAGGTTAAGATGAACTTTAAGGTTTGTTTTAAATGCAAAAAAGAAGAGAAGTCCACAGTTTTGAACGCTGCCTGTGGAAGGGGCAGGGGCTGAGCATGTTGCCCTCCGGGTCTTTACGGCTGAGTGTACAACAGCCTCAGATCTGCTTTCCAACCAGTTGGCAGGCCTTTCCTTTCATCCCTGACACATGAAAGTTTGGCCACCTGGTCCTGACAGCAGTGAGGGCCCCCCAAAGCGAGGAACTCAAACCGATTAGCTCAATTTGTCATACTTGAGGATATGGTTGTGAGAAGTCACACAAAAATGGTACATTATAAAACACAGGGACTTATTGAATACGGCATTACATGATACACCCATCATGTGATGCACACAGAGGGCGTAAAATGTTTAAGTGGAGGGAATGTCACCAGTTGGTGTCATGAGCCAGGGTTTCCCAGGGATGATAGGATTTGAGGTAGTTTCTGAGGAATGGGGAAAATGATGATAAATGGAGGAGAGTGGAACACGTCCCCTTGTGAAATCAGTGAGATTTTCTCTTCTTAGAGCAGAGCTGAGCAACAGCTGGCCAATTGCCTGTAGAAACCAGCCTTTGTACACAGGGATTGAAGACACAGTGCAGGCTTTAGACCCCAGGATTAAACAACTTCAGAGCTGAAGATATGCAGCCTGTGAGCACAGTTCTCACAATTGTTCATTCAGGAATTTTTATTTGTCTTATCAAATTTCTCTCCTGTGCTGTTACAATGGAAAGCCACAGGAAGTGTTTTGAAATGTATACATTGACGGAGAAAGAGATGCTTATTCACAAATCCATTTAAATGGAATTCACAGGGAATGAATTAAAGTAGAAACAGCAAAAAGCTTACTTTTAAGGTAGGGAAACTGAGGTGTGAAAAGAGTTTCCTGGAGTGACAGAGAGAACCAGGTTAGTTACTAAACTTGTCTGTTAGCTTGGAGTGCACTGGGCTGATGTGCAGTCGATGGGCACACGTAAGACTTCATTTTTAAAAAATATATTTTAAAATTTGTCATTCTGGCTAGGGAATAGTTACTGCCTTGAGTTTCAAAAGACTGGGGTGACCACAATTCTTGATTTGGCCTGGAAAGATCTGGTTTATACTTGTTGTCCCAGTATAATTAATATAGCACTCCTATCATTCTCAAAACAGTTCCAGTTCAGCTGATGTCCACACCGGGAATTTCTCCTCCTCCTATTAAAAGTTCTCAATCCTATCAGATTAGAACTACTTCCATATGATCTCATGTCACATTAATTATCTCCTAAATATAGTCACACCAGAGGCTAGCATTTCAACATATGAGATCAGGAGAAACACAATCTAAGCCCATAGCAAGGAAGCAGAGACCACTTTAAGGACCACTGTAAGGAGTGAATTTCTTCCAGCCATTTACATGGAGTTTAGAGATGGAGTCTTCCCCAGAATCTCCAGACTAGAACCCAGTCTGACCAAAGGCCAGCATTTAGCCTCTGAAGTCCTGGTAGATAGTTCCATCCTGTTCCTGGAGTTCTGATCCTAAATGTGAAGGAGTAAGTGGGAACTGCATTAAGCTTCTGATTTTACAGTCCGTGTATTACAAAGCAAGAGGAAACTCCTGCACCCAGAGGCCAGCTCAGTCCTTCCTGGCTCACTCAGGAATTCATGTATTCTCTCCTTTTGCTGCTCTCATTCAGTTTGCAATTATATATTAAGTTGTGTGGTGGGTTGAATAGTGTCATCCAAAAATTCATGACCATCAGGATCTTAGAATGTGATCTTATGTGGGAATATAAGATGCAGATGTAATTAGTTCAGGATTTTAAACTGAAATCATCTTGAATTTAGAGTAAGCCCTAAGCCCAGTAACTGCTGTCTTTGTAAGAAGGGAAGACACACAGAGAACACGTGAAATGTCTACATGACAGTGGACTCTGCCCTGGGAGGGACAAGGAAGGAGACTCCCTTAGGATAATTCAGAGGGAACACGGCCTCAGTGTCTTAAATACAGCCCTCTGTTCTTGGGATCTAGATAGAATAAATTTCTGTTGGTTCAAGCCACTGGTTTGTGGTACTTTATTATGGCGGCCCTAGGCAACTGATACCAGGTTTACTTATTTAACTTTTGGACTCTTTCTGTGAAGCCTCTTGGTGTAAGGGACATGTCAATTTTAGCCTAGCCTCATGTCTCCAGTCCCTTCCTAAAACCTGCTGTAAAGCAGATTATTAACATATGCGTCATTATCCAATTAATGAATACATGATTATATGAACAGAAAAAAAAATAGTGAGAGCTTTGTCCTATGTCTGATCAGTTAATTTTTCCTTTTAACACACTAGGGGATAAATGTCTGAGAAGGAATACATGGCCCAAGTTCAGGTCTGAGATCTGTCAGTAAATTGTCTATTTGGAGATCACAGCCTCTCAGGGTCTGCTGTCTGCCACAGAAACAGCAGAGTCTTCATTCATTTCCATTCAGGGTTGAACACAGGTTTAGATAAAACCTAACTTCAGTTCTGGATATTGAAGGCAATGTGAAATATAATGAAAGCTTCTCAAGCTAGTTAGGGAAGACCTGTGTAGTTAGACATCTGGAAGAACAGGACTGAGGAAACACTGGGCATCTGGTATGTAAGAATCAGGCTCTCTTGCTTATCCCTTTGGGGCTCAGTTATTGGATGACCAGCTCCTGTCACCTTTTGTATTTCAGAGAAAAAGATTCGATTTTCAAGAGAAGAAGACCAAATTGGCTAACTTGAGTCACATGTCCACGCCTGTGAGCAGGGTCCTGTGGTTGACAGTTCCACCAAAACCCGTGACATAGGGAAACTCACAGAAAAAGATGGTGCTGTTACTGAAGACAGAAAGGGCACTGGGCAGACCAGCCAGCCAGCGTCTTCTAAACTCCTGTTGACTTATCCTCGAACCACAGTGACACTACTAAAGTTTCACTCCATTATCTTGGCCTTTCTAGATTCACCTCCTCTTTTGGTGTCCTTGCCCCTTTATTACTTCCAGAACCTTCTCGACATTCACTTGAAGCAAGTGGAGCTCCAAGTGGAGCACAGGAATCCCAGGAACCAAATTCAAACCAGTGAATTCATGTTTCTTGTAAGTATTAGAGAAAACTTTCGGAGGTTGCTAAGAATATAAGTTATAACGCTTGAAAGTTGTTTCCACACAGGGAGGTCCTGGCTGAGAGTAGAGACTGCACAGAAGCAAGAGGGTAACAGCTGAGCCATAACACTGTCACTAGGGTCCCTCTTCTGAATCACATTCTGGACTTTTCAGTTGAATGAACCTTGAGTGTAACTCCCCCACCCCTTTCCCTTCCTTGTCTTTCCTTCTTTGAATTGCAGTTTCTATCACTAAGTTGGAGGGGGATGAAGGCCATTCCATTCATGCATTTGTAGGAGAGAGCAGAGTCCCCAGGTTGGCTTTGCTGCAGTGCTTAGACATTCTTCCCAGAGGGCACATGCAGCCTGTCTGGTGTTTTTACTGTCCCAGCCTCCCACCCAACTCTGCGGACTGTGCCTGATCCCTGGTGTTCTCTGGGATGGACCCCGGGACCATCTTCTGATTCTTTCTATTCCTGCTTTGACAGTTGCTCTCACCGTTTCTAAAGTTGCCAACATTTCTCACTATTGCTCTGAATAGTGGGAATCGTACAGAGAGAGGTGACAGCTGTCAGCGCGGCCTTCTTGTGAGACTGGCTTGCTCTCTTGGTGAAACGCTTCCAATTGTTTCCCTCAAGTGCAGAGTTTTGTTCAGGTCTATTTTGTACTTATGCTGTAAAGAAGTCAGTGCAAAGAGGTACATGCGCCTGCCCTGTGTGCAGACAGCACCTGCCTGAAGCAGCCCAGGTCAGGTTTGTGGCTTTTGAGAGCATCCTGTATCATCTGTTACTTTTGCTATGCCTCCTCGTCTCTGCTTTGAGAAATGTGATTTCAAGCTAAGGCTGTGAGCTGAGCCATGGCTGAACTACGAATGAAAAAGTTAAGAGAGGGCTTCTCAGGGCTTCCTTGTTTATCCTGGAGCTGAGCCGTTGGCCTGCATGTGATTTCTTGCTGCCCACCTCTGACACAGCGGCTGGGTGCCTGTTAGAGCGATTGCCGACGGAGTGGAGTGGAGTGATTTGAGGACAGTGTAGAACGCTGCCTTTTTGGACCTCAATATATTGCTTCAACACACAAGTGGCCTCCAAAGCCATTCCCATGAACGTGGGGTGTCTTTCTTGATACATCCACACAAGTGGCTGCCACGGCTGCTGTGCTGTGATCATAGCTGTTATTGTGACCAAGTCTCTTGTCTGAGTTGATAGAACTGTTTAGCTTGTCAGCCCAAATGACAGCAGCTGATTATTTTTTTTGGAAGGGGGGTGTAAAGGTAAGCTCTATATTTCTATTAGAAAATTGCTAAGTCTCTCATGAAGACATACTGCAAATATAAACAGAAGGTTCCTGACATTCACTTCTTTATCATTTATAGACTTCCTTTTGCAAAGGGTATCCTGATGGAGCTCCCAGGGAGAGACAACCAGGATGCTAGGAGGACACATTAGAAGGTTCAGAGGATATTTCAGAGAATTCTGAAGGCCATGACTGCAATGATTCTGAGAAAGGCATTGAAATTTGTCCAGGTGAAAAAAAAAAGTTCAGTAAAATTATTCCCAACATGGGAATAACAAAAATAAAGTCAAGGATGAAATACCATTCAGTTGGTAAAGCAGAGCAGTGCAGGGTACTGGAAACTGTGGGGTCAGGTGTGGATTCCTGGAGGTCGCAGAAACAGGACCAGGTTTCAGAAAGCCTTGCAGAAATCAGGTTAAAGAGCTGGGGTTTCTTCTGTAAGTGACGTGAGTAAATCTTAAATTGTACCATAAGACTTGGGAAGTGAATGAGGGAAACAAAGCAATGAAAACCCAAAGCACAGAAGTACAGAGGTCAAAACCAAGCACATTCATGATTAGAGTAAACGGGAATGGGTTCATCTCAAGTATTGAAAAGAAAAAGATCTCAGAACTGTTTATGAGAAAACGTGGATTCTCAATTAAAACCAAATAAGAAGCAAACCTTGGAAAGCAAAGAAAAAGCAAAAAGTAAGTAAAACAAATAGAGTGGGAAGTCATTGTTCATATTACACACAAGAGAATTAAAGGTAAAAGATGCTGAACTATATTACATACTCTCAGGCTGGAACAAAATAAATAGATGAAAATAATTGGAACCAAAACAAATAAAAATTAAAAAATTGAGTAAAATAAAAAAGCCTTGGATTCATTTTAATACGTTCAACTTCTCTAATACACAGCAGCTCTCCCACTGTGACATTCCTGCGACACCCATGAGAATCATTCGGGGGAATATTGTTAGGAAGACCTCTTAACAAATTTTTGCATATAATATTGGGAGTTCATATTACATTTTCAATGAAAATTTGCTATCATTTGGATGCTTTAGAGAAAATTAAGCAGAAACACTGTCCTATGTAGATCACATATATGTCCTTTCACACCAAGGGATCAGGGAGAGTAGGGCTGAAGGATCCCAAGGGATGTGCCCACAGATGTGCATTCACAGGAAAGAAAGACCACTCTCTCAATCCCTGTGGGAGGCCAAGCCCTGCTGGTTCTGGGATCTTTAGAAGTTATTTAAGTTCATTTCCTCATTTAGTAAATAGAGCTAGAGATAGCTATTGAGTATTAGGTAGGGCTAAATGACATTTCGTTTAAAGTGGTTGACAGCGTTTCTGTAGAAAGAACAAAAAATGAGCCCTTTACTTCTCCAAGAAGGTATTCTAATGCACAAGGGGATATTATTCAACCATGAAAAGAATGGAATCCATTCATTTGTGACAACATCGATGGAGCTGGAGATTATCATGTTAAGTGACTGGAAGAGTGTCACGTGATCTCACACATACTCTAGAAAAAGATGACCTCATAGAGGTGGAGGGTTGAGTGGAACTTTTCCAGAGGCCAGGGAGAGTAGGGAGGAGGGTGGAAACAGGCAGAGGTTGAGCGGTGGGGACTGAGTGACAGACATGGGCAGGAAGTTGTGATGTGCTACTGCAGAGTCGGCTGACCATAGATAGTGGCAAGGTTCGGTGGGTTTCAGAAAGCTACAGGAAAGGATTCCGAGTGTTTGCGCCATAAAGAAATGAAAAATGTTTGAAGACCTAGCTTTATGTGTCCTGATTTAAATATGACACAATGCTTACACGTGCTGAAACAACAGTGGTACCCAGGAATATGTATTATTTTCATGTTTTTATGTATCAGTTTAAAAAAAAAATTTACATATAAAATAATCCAAAGGAACACATAGGAAATAGCATAATTCAGATAACAGCAAAAATCATGAGTTAAGCTAAGCAAACAGTTGAACTTTTTATTTTGGAGAAAGATGGCTAATATTCAAGTTGAATAAAACCAGAGAAAACACAAAACACGACATTACATATTACATGCATTACAAGATGCAGACACTTCGGTTTAGGATTTCCACTTTGAGAAAATTCTCCTGAGGAAATAACCAGAGAATTCCATAAGAATTCATGAATGTGAATATTATTTATTTTAAGAAAGTAATAGAAATGAAATCCATTAGCATGCAACAAGTTGGCAAATTATGCAACAGAAAAATTATGGTAGGGACAATCAAAATCTTCTGAAAAATATTTAAGGGTATAGGAAACAACTCATAATATAATAAAATGTAAAATTAAGCTAAAAAGCTATATACTCAGATACTAATTTGATTTAAAGCTATGAATTTATAGACACATTGTGTGTGTGTGTGTGTGTGTGTGTGTGAACACTAACAATATAACCCAAGATACCTACTCACAAAAGAGCAAAAGAATTATGGTGAGTTCATTTTCTTCTATTTTTAAAAAATAGATAATTAATTTTTTGTAATGAACATATATTATTTTGGTATCAGGGGAAAATGTCAGTAATAGAAGTTACCAAAATTTTTTCAAAGCATTCCTTAATAGGGAATAACTCATGGGAACCACTAAAAATTTCTCTGTCTCTCTTTGTCTCTCTTACACCGCCCCCCCTTACTCTCCCTCCTCTCCAGCTGGCTCCCTTCCTCCCCAGTAGTTCCCTCTTTCCCTTCCCCTCTTCTTATATGACACTTTGTTATACTGGGTGAAGTCCAAGGATTCTTGCACAAACAGGAGTTGGCAGGAAGAAACTTTTGTGGACAAAGATTATTGTTTTCCAAACTCATTAAGAAGCTATTTGAAAGTTGAGCGAATCTGTCATCCCCACTCAAACTTCTCTCACTCTGCTCTACCCTTTTTATACCTTGACCAGAGGGAGCACACAGATACCCACTCTCCTATTTACCTTCATAATAATTCTTCTTCCACGACCTAGCAGTCAAATCATATTTGTATTAATTTAAATATAACTTGCATGCGTAACTGTTAATTTTTAAAATCCATCTTCATGTTTGTCTTTCTTGCTCATATAGGAAATTTGAATGGAAACTTAAGTTCACTCAGCTGTACTTACTTTGTTAGTTTTCTGTAACAGAAGAAAAGAGGTAGGTTCTGAGAAGTTGCACAAATATTGTAGAGTAGATTTGTTTTTCTATGTGTACAATCTTCTTCCATTGGCTTGAATGTCACACATTTAAGTTGCTTTGAACTCATGCCAATTAGTGTCATTTATGCCCGACAGCCAGGGAGCCTAGCAAGGGAGTAACCTAGAGAGGGCCCGAGTTCTTGGGTCATCTCAAGGAAAACACGTGACCTTCCTGGGCAGCAGCATTCTCTTCTGTAAAAGGAGAAGTTTATTTGCGTAAATTCTCTCTTGCTTGTTCTGGAAGGATTAACTAGCCAATGTCTGGAAGCAACATGAGCGATTCTGAAAATAAGGCTCTGGGAATCTGTGATTTTCTTTCTCAGAAGGATTTATTGCTTCAGCATTGGATCTTGCGTGTGCAGTGCTTGCTGTGTGCACCAGTCTAAGCTCTTTACTGATTTTAACTCATTTAATACTTGTAATAAACCAATGGAATAGGCACTATTATCATTTTCATTTTAAAAGATAAGGAAGCTGAGCCCCAGAGTGACTAAGTCATTTGCTCCAAATCTTATATTTAAATGATAGAAACAGAATGCAAAGCCAGACTGCTCACCTCTAGATGCCTTGGTGCTGTGATGCCTCTAGGAATTTCTAAGAATGGAGGGTCACACACCTTTTATATTGTCGCAGTTGGTTCGCTTTAAATGTGATCTAGCTATTGCTGCCTACTTCCTGGTTGCTGGTGAATGTTTATCCCACTCATGAAAGTGATTCTTGAAATTAACCTTTCAAGGGTGATTCTTCCTTTTGCATGCCTTCCATGAGCTACCACAACCCTCCACATCACAATTGCCTGAATGTGTATCATGCACAGGTGGATAATTGCCAAGGAGAGATAGGAAAGGCCATCCATAAGATCCAAGGGAGAGAAATCTCAGCATGGATCTTTGTGCCCTTGGGGAACCTCTAAGGAGATGGAAACTGTTTTCAGGATTTTAAATCTATGACCTCAGCAGCCCTGAGGCTGCTAGACAAGCCCTGATGGACAAGATTTACCTGACTCGTCCCACCTAAATGTAAAACTGTTGTATTGGTTTCAGTGGAATTAGCAAGGCTGCAGATGCCATTCAGCATTTGATCAGATTTAATATAATGCCGCTGTAGCTCCAGATAAGATTAATTACTTTCCAAAATGTCGCTATTTTACCTAACATGAAACTTGGGGTGATCATGATTATTTTCCTTGCTTCAAAGAAGTAATGCAAGTCTAAGTACCTGCTTTTTCAATCTAATAAGAGAAAGATCCTGAAATGTATGTCACTATCAAGCCATTTCATTTCTCTCTGAACAAATACATAAAATTAAATGCCATCAACCTCAAAATCAACTGCAGAGATCAGAATAAAGCAATCTCCTTGAAATAACTACTAACCATAAGAGCTGTAATAAAACGTGGGAACATTGTCTCCATCCACCTTAAGTGACTTAATATGATATTCTTGGAGTCTTGGTGGCACTTTACAATTGGAATCATTCTTTAATGAACTCTTCCCTAACAGTTTAACATCCCTCACTCAATAATTAATTTTATAATTCATTTAAAGGCTAGGTAAGTATTATCTTTATAATCCAAAGAAAAATACAGCAAATCACCAAATTTGAAAAGTGTTTATTGAAGTTAGGCCAAAAAAATTTAATGTTAATAATGGCAATGCTTAAAATAGAGCAAAGAAGAGACAGGAGAACAAAGAGACATTTAAAAACTCCTATAGACAATGGACAATACTTGCTATTTTTATTTTTAAGTACTTAGGCAATTATGAAATGCCTCTAACTAATTCATGTATTTGTTTTTTCTTAGATTTTGGCAGGTTATCTGATTTGTACAGGCTGCAGGGAAGGTGAAACCAAGGAGGTTCAGGTAGATCCACAAGGGTGATATAGATTTTAGCTGTGGTCACAACCTGGTCCAGGCACTGTCTTTACACATTATATCTAAAGATCTTCTCAGCTCCACAGTTACACTTTCTTTCTATGTTTGCTCTTTGGAAAATGATAGCATCCCCAAGGGTTGAACAGCATGCTTAGGTGTGAGCTCCAGCCCAAGGCAGTACAGTGCTTCTGCTTTCCCTCTATGGGAGTCAGCTACTTCCTTGAGCCTCCTCGCCTTCCTCCACCTCAGTGTTGCCCAACACCTTTTTGAGTGATTAATTTCTTGTATTAGTGTAAGAAAAGCTGAAAATATTTTAATTTCCTTGAATGAATTCTAAGCTAAATTTCAACAGACTCAGAGAATGAATGATGTTTCTTTGGTCTCAATGATATAACTTAGAAATCATTCTTCTCTTGGCAAGTATAGTCAGGAGGGGTTTCTAGAGGTTTGCTAAAGGTAGCATAAAAGCTCTTACCAACAATGATTAACCAGTTCCATTTATTCATGGAGCACTTATTGATACATATTATATTGTATTTATTATGTACATGCATTATTTCTTTATTCTTAGCTTTTAAAGAATCTTCTTTTACTCTTTCCTACTTAGTTTTAACTAGATTGCAAAGCAATAATTTGATTTGAAGCAAAATTAAATGCTCACTTTACTTAAAGCCCCTCTACTTAACAAGATATATAGAAACTTCAATCACTCTAAACAAAACAATAAGACAATTTAAAAATTTTAGAACTGTCAAAAGAGCTTGGAATAGTTAGAAAACTGCCAAGCATCTGCAAACTTGTTTTTCTCTTTTCCATATTTTTATTGGTTCATTATAGTTGTACAGAATGGTGGGATTCATTGTTACATATTTGTACATGCACACAATATGACAATATGATTTGGCCACTACCATTCCCCAGTAGCTTCTGTGTAAGCATTTGCAAGCTTCTAAAGTGTATTTTGAAACCTCACTGAAGAATATGAATTGTACAGTAGACTTTGCAGTTGGCTAACAATACTACATATAGTTTCCATAGATGCAGAAAATCTTGCCTTTAACTTCTGTAAGGCTCACAGAAATCTCAGTGAATAAAAGAAAATGTTAATGTTTGACTCGGAGAGTGAGAGAGGCACCTCAGGATAGTGAGCAGGTGGCTGAGTGGCGTGTACCCAGCCCACCTGATTCTGGGTGCTGGCTCTGCTGGCCATTACCTCTGAGATATAGGGTATAGATTTATTGTGTCTGAGGGTGATGACTATGATTATAATTGTAGAACCAAACTCAGAGGATTGTGATGAAGATAGCCTCTAAAGTTGTTATAATAGTGTCTAAGAAATAGGAAACATTCAACAAATGTTGTTATTAATGATGACTGTGGCTGGTGTGGTCACAGTGCACAGCCAACCTGGACTCAGTGAGTAATTTATCTCTGATCAGTTCACTCACCTCAAACAGAATGCCCCAGGCACCAGGTTCAGAACTTGGACTTGGACACCCACCCTCTCTCCTGCCTGCCTGCCTCTCTTCTTTCCTCCCCTCACCCACTTCTCCCTTCTTTCCTCCCTCTCTCCTTCTCTCTTGTTCTTTCTCTTTCTCCTCTCTGGGTGTTATTCAACTCTTTCTGCATTAGGGCTTCTGTGGAGTCTAATAGACTAGCCCTTGTAGTTTGAACTTCACTCAAATGCAGTCAGGAAATCCGTCAGTGCCCATGACTCTGGGCCATGTGCGCCAGGCAGCTCTAAGAATGAGCAGGGGGTTCAGTGGAGGTGGACTTGGACAGCTGCCCTGGCCAGGCATGTTGCACTGGGGGTTCCTGTCCCAGAAGAAGAGGTGCTTCCCCTTCTGGCTTTCAATGACGGTAGGAGTCTTGTGCATTTTAGGTGGGCATATTTGCACGGACACTTTTCTCTCTTCTTCCCTATATTTCAGATCAACTAAGGAGTTGAGAGTGAAATACCCAAGAAAAATTCCAAATGCTCATACTGTTGTGAGTGGTTGACAGGGCTGATGTCCTTGTATATTCACTTATTTAGCATTAGTTCCTATTTAATATGAGAAAAAAGATTCATCTTGTAGACAGGATATTTGTGATTGGGAGATACTTTTGATAAAGCTACTGTATGGAAAACCAGGATTATTTCCTCCATGAATTATTTTATCATTGCTTACATAGCTTTTAACAACTCACAATCATACTTATTATAATATAAATAAAAGTGAAACATAATGGAAATGGAATTTCCTTTGCCTCCCCCACTAAAAATTCTTGTATTTGGTACCTACTTCATTTAAGGATGCTGCAAAGGGATTTGTGGTTTGTCTATGTCACATGGAACCCAGACGGAATTACAATTGAAGCCTGGATAAGTACTAGAGCTAAATTAATCATCGGGACAACTTTATAGTACAGTCAAGTGTCTTCATTTCTTCATATAGCATGTTTTCATTAGACTTCTTAATGAAAGAGCCATTGAAGAAGGTAGCTGCAAAGCTTGCTGTCTCTGAGAACATCTGTCTGGGACTCTGATATTTATAATATTGCTCCCACCACACATCCCTCCATTCTGCTTTTTTGCATTTGTAGAGCATATTTAACTTCATAAGATCTTTCACATGTCTACATTGGTGCAGCACTTTAGCATTTATGAAGCTACACTTATTTTGGCTAACTCATTTGAGTTTCACAGAAATCTTGGTGTACTCCAGAGGGATCAAGTGAGGATCAGCAATTATAAATCATCTCCAGGTCATGGGTAAGAAGTGACTTGTTTCTCTAATGAGGCCATATAAAGCAGTAGAATCCAGGGCTTCTGAGGCATTTTCTTGCAGGAAACCACTAACCAGTGCAAAAATAAAAAACAGAATAAAACCTCACAACTTTTAACCTTATGCCAAGAAAGAACACACAGCAGAATAGAAAGAACAGAAGTCAAGGCAGAACGTTTTCCGAATACTAGGTGCAGCCTGAAGTCCTGGATCCGAGCGGCTGTGGCATCCTTTTCCATGTGAAATCATTCCAGCTACATGCGACACATCAGGATGACACCAGCAAGGTGCTGACTTGCCTCAGAACTGGGCCACACACCTGTTCTTCTAAATATAAATACGTCTGCAACCCGAGCCACCGGCAGTCCCGTAAGGGTAAGCCAGTGAATACTGGGGCTGGTGCCTGCTGCTGCCTGGCTCTGAGTGTAGAAATGCACAAGAGCCAAGGAAGCCTCAGATACTTGGCACTGCATCCTGGTGGTCACGGTGACCTTCTCTTTTACTGGAGAGGTTGTAATGACTATCCTTCTCATCCTTATTGTTATTTTTAAGTGTGGTTAGTGTGTTCTTGTGGCTCAGCTTATACCCAGCTTGTTGAATGTTCCAGGTCCTTTTGGTTCATGTACGTATGACTTGCCTCCATTGCTGTGTTCAGGGAAAGCTTATTCTTAGGAAACTGGTGCACTCCAGAACACGGAGTTATGTTTTATGGTCTATGTGAAGGCAATGCTGTTCTGGATCCCTGAGTGAGTGGCTATTCAAAATGTGTGACTGGTCCTTGATGCTATTATGCCTCTTCCCATCTTTGCTCAAAGGGAAAGAGATCATGTGGGGACGCACTGTCCTTAGCAGAAGGATACTACAGATGCAAGTAGCCCCGTGGGAGGCTTGTTATTGTGCGCATGGGCCATTGCATAGGCTGAGAGACTTGATTGATCTGATTCGTCAAAGCTCTTGAAATGACACAGCTTATGACCATGAGCAAGTTCTGAAGGCATTATTTCTAGATGCCAATAGCCAACAGGGAGGTGTCCTAAATCTCTTTTAAAGTAACTGTTAAATCTTTTATGTGGGCTGAACTCATAGCTCAGTGATTGCTTGCCTAGCACATGTGAGGCCCTGGGTTCAGGCCTCAGCAGTGACAAAAATATTCCCAACTTTTTAAAATGCATTGAGAAATATTTGGGTGTTGAAAAATTTTGAGCACACAGAAAAGCTCCAAAGCTCCACAGATAATGAAAACTATTGCCATTTTTTAATTTGCTTATATGCGCACTACTCCGAACCCCTGAATTTAGTGAATTCCACTAAGATATTTTTCAACGTGAGTAAATGTCTTTGAATTCTTGGAATAAATCCTATTCATGTATGAACAGATATCACTTATTTCCATATAGATAGAAAGGAAGAGATTGATATGTAGATGTGGATTGATCTCGCTGGGGTGGCCATAGAGGTATGTAGTTCAATTCTCCCGTTGAGAGTTCATGCTGCAAAAAGCAGCTGGCAGGAAGCCTCGAATCCACCTTATCACTCACTCTGTGGTGCGACTCCCTCTGATCTTTTCTCAGCCAAATACTGAATGTGGCAGAGAATTAGGACTGAGCCATGCCTGCTCCTTCCCATCCCCCACCAAGAGAATAAGTGAAAATCCTATTGCAGATCCAAAGACTGGGTCAGCTTAAGGCTAATGTTGAAGACCTAAAGGATGCAGAGAGGGTGGTCGCCCAGCATAGACTCACTTCATTCACCCATCTGTCCCCTGTGAAACTGGATGGATGCTGACGAATGGCTGCAAACAATGTCATCCAGGTAGCCCTGCTGACCTGGATGTGGGTTCAGTACTAGAGTAGATTTATGAAGCCTCAGATACATGGCATGTGGCCATTCATTTGGCAAATGCATCATTTTCTATTCCAATTGGAAAGCACTAATTATGAGGAATGGGTAACAGTCACTACAGTTTTGCCCTGTGGCTAGGCTAACTCTCCCACGGTCTGCCGTACATGATCTAACGGGTTGACCATCTGCGAATCTCAGGAGCATCGCTTTGATTCCATACATTGATGGTATCATGATGTGGCAGGATGAGCAAGAGGCTGTTAGTATGCTGCACACTTTGGTAAGGTACGAACATCTTAGAGGATGGGAGGCAAACTTGATGATGAACCAGAGACCTGTCACTGCCATGAACATTTTAGGGGTTCAATCATCTGGGGATTTCCCAAGACATAACTTCTAAACTAAAATCCAAACAGCTATATATTACATCTTTTACTACTGAGAGTGTAGGTAGCGTAGCTCCTTATAAATGCTTCAGCATCTGGAGGCATAATATTTTACACCTGGGTCCTACAAATACTGCTGTGGCCAATATACCAAGCGACATGGAAGGCTGTGAACTTTGAGTAGACCCCAGAGCAGGAAAGGACTCTGCAGTAAGTCAGGCTGTGGTGTAAGCAATTCTGCCATTTGGGTCACAGTCTGGCAGACTGATTTTGAAGTGCCAATGAAAGGAAAAGATGCAGTGTAGTGCTGATGGTGAGCCTACTTAAGAGAGTCATAGCACAAGTCTCTGAACTTTGGGAGCAAGTATTTATTTTTGCAGTGAGAATTATATATCTTTAGAAAAACTGCTCTTGACATATTTTTGGATACTGGGAGAGGCAGCATACTTCATTGTGGGCTCCAAGTGATCATGTACTTAGAACTACCTATTATTAGCAAAGTCCTGCTGCATCATCAAGTTGTACGATCAGAGGGGTGTTGTATGGAGAGAACAGCTCAGTGGTAGAGTGCTTACCTAGCATGCATAAGGCCCTGGGTTTGATCCCCGCCAAAATAAAAGGCAAAGTAGTAATACATTGTAAGATTATAGGGTGATGACAGTGCTTGAGCAGGACAGGACCAGAAGGGTGAACAAAAAGCATGAGCAGGTAGACAAGGTCCTACATCTCTTAACACAGTTGCCCTGGCACCTCTCCTCCAACCTGCAGCTATGCCCACACTGTAAGGGAAGTCACCCTGTGTTCATCTGAAGAAGTGAGAAGAAGACCAAAGTTAGGTGAGCTTGGTAGATTGAAGCAAGTTAAAAATGAAAAACTGCATAATGGCTTTAGTCAGCGATCACCTGGACAGTCCACAGAGAGGAACACTCTTTCCAGACATCAAGCTGTGATCTACTGTGAGTGGAAGGAGAAGGAGCCAAAGTTGAGAAGTAGCTAATGGTGACCAAGGTTCTGTCAGGAAAGGGACAGGAAAACTGGAGCCACGAAGGTCCAGAGAAGAGGCCTATGGGTGGAGATCTGGGAGCAGCATCAAGTGTGAAGGCTTTTTGCTTTTTACATCATCATGAAGCACAATGCAACTGAAAAACAAGCAAAAAAAGACAAATCGGTTGGCCAGTTCACATTAGCTCGCTGTCACTGGCTACCCAGAACTGGCAGAGTGGGTGCATGAATTAAGTGGTTGGGATGGAGGCTACATGAGGACTCCCTCTCCAGAGACAATATGTCTTTAGTTGCCTCTGATGGTCAACCTGCTAGCAACATGCTGGAGACCAAAGCTGAGTATCCTATATGACACTTTTTCTCCAGGTACTTCATTAGTGAGAAGCTGACTGCATTGGCCCTCTTCTCTCACCGCACCCCTGCGGGGTTTTTTTTTGTTGTTGTTGGGAAATGAGCCCAGGACCTCATCCATACTAAGCAAGCGCTTCACCACTGAACTATACCCCAGCTCACTGGGCCGCTTCTATCTGCAGGGCCAGTGATTAACCCTCTCAGGGACAGCTACCTATTACAATATGAGTTTGCCTTTCTCACCCACGGACTCTCAACCAGCACCACTTTTCTCAAAAGAGACACAGGATTGCATTGAGCATAGCATCCAACCAAGGCACCCACATCCCTGCCAATAGGGTGTGGGAGAGGGCTTGTGACCAGGGATCCAGTAGTTATCTCACATCCTATCCTGAAAGAGGCAGCCCCATCACACATTAGAATGACCTACTGAAGGCAAACTCAAAATGCCATCATGGTTGCTAGGCAAGGTGGCACACGCCTGTCATCCAGTGGCTTGGGAGACTGAGGCAGGAGGATTGCAAGCTCAAAGCCAGCCTCAGCAAAAGTGAGGTGCTAAGCAACTCAGTGAGATCCTGTCTCTAAATAAAAAAATAAATAAAAAAAAAATAGGGCTGGGGATGTGGCTCAGGGGTTGAGTGCCCCTGAGTTCAATTTCTGGTTATTGTCCCCTGGCCAAAAAAATGCCATCATGGTTACAGTCCTTTGCATGATGAGATGCTACCTTGCTACTTTCCAGGATTCTGCATATTTACTAAATCAAAGACTTCTTTGTGGTACTGTGTCCCCAACAAGATGTATACATGAGTCCACAGATCAAGGAGTGGAAGCAGCAGTAGCCCCATTTGCTATCAATCCTGGTGTGATAATTTTTAACCTCCCATTTCCATAACTCTGAGATCTACAAGGTTGGAAGTTCTGGTCTTCATAGGGTATTCACTCTTGTTAGGTTACAAAATCAAGTTTCTTGAACTATAAGAACTATGGCTTCTCTCAGGATACCTGGGACTTTGTGTGTCTGGGGAGCAACAGGTGAGCAGATGAGTTGTCTTCATGACTGACCAGGAGGAGGAGATCAGGCTGCTTTTCCACAATAGAGACATACAGATGGGACTCAGCTAATTCTTTTGTGAACCTGCTGGTGCCCCCTTCCTCCACTGCAATGTTCAATCCATGAATGGTTTTTTTTCCAGCAACCGAGAACAGGTTTTCTCAGACTGAGAATGAATGACCAAGAGCTCATACCTCCAGAGAGTGTAGGTTTGGGTCCCATCACCAGGTGAACCATTGAGAACTACCGAGGTGATCACAGCAGAAGAGGAAAACTTCAGCTAGATAGTGGAAGGGGGAGAGAAGGAGAACAAGGTATGACCCACGTCCCAATGCAGAGATGGGGGCTGCAGTTTATTCCACGAACCACTTTCTTCAAGTTAATCCTCAGTAAGAGGCTAGAGGAACTGTGGATGAGATGCCCCCTGAATCTGAGAAGTGGAGATGTGTGATATATGGATGCTGGATCTCCCTTTAAGACAACCAGATGGGTCCAATGCAGTGGGCAGAAATTCTCCAGCCCCCACAGTATTCAGGTGCTGGGCACGCTCCGTCACGGCTGCTCCCAGCTAGTTGCTGAGCATGACAGGTGTACATGAGCTGGGCTGTTTTCTGTGGGGTTCTTTTGATTTCTTTGCTCTGGGGAATCTTCATCAAGACTTGCTCTGACCTCTGCACTCTGAGTCTCCTCCAACCCAACTCTTCTCTGTTCTCTTACTACTTTCAACGGGTTGGGTCAGCAATGCAGATGAAACCTTTACCTGATAGGTCATTTCCCTGATACTTCATTGTACGTCTAATGGCACGTCCCTTGCTGAAACCTGAAGTGACACAAGTTTAAGTCTTAAACCCTGGCTTCTAGGCGTCCCTTTCTTTTCTTACTGCCTGTCTTGCATTTCTCTGCACCTGGTGGCATGGACAGGGTAGGCAGGGCTGACTTTATGGGCATGTAACCTGTGCCCTGGTACCAGGACAAGTGGAGAGGGGTCCAGTGCCTGGTTTTGTTCTCCGCTGTCACTGTATTGCTTTACCAGAGCCGTCACAACAAAGCATCACACACTGGGGTGTTTAAGCAACGTAGATTGGTTGTCTCACAGTTCTGGAAGCTGGGACTGATCTCTTGTCCAGATGAAGGTGTCAGCAGAGTTGGTTCCTTCTGAGGCTGTGTGTTTGGGGGATGTGTTCCGTGCCTCCTTCCACACTCTGACAGTTTGCTGGCAATCTTTGGCATTCCTTGGATTGTCCTTGTATCACTTTGATCCTTGCCTTCATGTTCGCATGGTGTTCTGTGTCTCTGCGCTCATATTTCCCCTTTTTATAAGGACATAAGTCACAATGAATTAGGGCCCACCCTAGTGACCTCATTGTAACTTAACTAATCACATCTGTAGTGAACCTGTTTCCAAATAAGACCACATTTTAAGGCACGGAGGGATAAGGACTTAACACAGGGATTTTAGGAGGAGGTGGGGGCAAAGGGGAAGCCCACATCGTCATCGTCAGTATCTCGAATTCCCCAGAGTTTTTATTTTTCACTGGACCCCACAAATTTTAGAGCTGGTCTTGGCCAGGGGCATCTTCTTCCAGGCTTTGGTTTATCTAAACATCTTGGATCTCAGGAGAGAACACTTTAAAAAAAATTGCAGCAAGGATCTTCTTGAGAAGCTTGATCGGCCTAGACTGGACTATCTAACCATTTCTAAACCATCCCCACAGCTAGCAAGGCCCTGTCTCTGCAAGGTCAGGCCTGAGGCTTGGCTGGCAAATCCCATCACCTGTAACTCAGGAGAGACACTCAGTCTCTGGTCCACTCTAACATTCTTGGCAGGGTTCAGACTTAAGCTAGTTTAAAGAACGGAGATGACAGATTTCCTATTAATTCTGTGATCTTGATTGTTTTATGTTAAGAATTATTTGTGAGTTGAAAGTCTAAGAACAAAACAAACACTAGTAAAAACCCTTTGTTTTTCATTAAAAAATATTTAGATAACTTGATAGCTTTTTACATCATTATTAATTTTTGAGCCAAATTTTAGCATTTATATGGCTGAATTGTCAGTTAAAATTGTTTTTTGTCTATATTTAGTTGCACATGTCTGTTTTGGCTAATTGTGTCCCCTGTCCCCACATTTATCTATCAAAGTCCTAGTCCCCAGTACCTCAGAGTGGGGCGTGTGTTTAGAGACAAGATCTTTAAAGGGGAAACTAAGTTAAATGAGGTCATCAGGGTGGGTCCTAACTCAGTATAACTGGTGTGCTTAGAAGAGCGAATCTCATGTTAAGTGTTCTTATCACACAACAAAACAAAAACAAGAACAAAAGTGCACAAGGAAACTCGACTGTGGTAATGGATAAATGGATGTAAGCACTTGTTCAGACTCATCAAATTGTATACATTGAGTGCAGTTTTTGTACATTAATTATGCTTCAAGAAAGCCATTTAAGAAATTGTAAGAGGATTAATATATAAGCCTCACAGATGGAAGACCATGTGAGGACCCACAGAAAACCAGCCATAAACCAAACACAGACTTCAAGAGAAATCCACCCTGCAGACCCCCAATCTCAGACCTTCAGTTTCCAGATCTGAGAGAAAACGCTTCTCCCATCCAGTCTGCAGTTCCTTGTTGTGGCAGTCCTAGTGAATGAACATAATGACGAGGGTTTGGTATTTGTAGGGTTTGGTATTTGTGTTTTATTTCATTTTGTTTGGGTGATTAGATTTTATTTTCTTCAGAAAACGTATTTAGTTGAAATACCTTCTGAGATTTTCGTTGTTTGATAAGGTCCTATTTCTCTTCCCCAAATTTCCTACACGTTTCTCATTTCACATTTTTTCATCAAAACTCTGTGACTGTGGCTTCAGTGCCTCCTGTCATTTTGTGTTATGAAAAGAATTTTAATATAGAGCTAATACTTTATCTTTGTAGACAACCTCTTTGATTTTCTGCCTACATATTATATATTTGTTTCCTTTATCTTTGAAGTACAGATATATTAGTTCTCCAGAGAAACTGAACCAATAGAAGATAGATATCGATAGAGATATAAATATAGATACACAGAGAGAGATTTATTATGGAAATGCCTCATGCAGTTACAGAGGGCCCAAAGTACGACTCTCTGTCTTTTTCAAGCTGGAGAACTAGGGAAGCTGGGAGAGCTACTCAGTCCAAGTCCAAAGGACCAAGAGCCCTGGGATCCTACTGGTCCCAAGTTCAGAGTTTGAAGTCCTGAGGACCAGCAGCTGATGCATGAGGGCAGAAGATGGATGTCCTGGCTCCCAAAGAGGGGGAGCTCATGCCTCCGCCATGTTTCTTTTCCACAGGCTCAGAGTTGGATGCTGCCCACCCACTTTGGCAAGGGTCATCTGGTTTACCTAGCCTATCAATTCGAACACTAGTCTCTTCCAGAAATGCCCTCACAGTCACATTCAGAAACAATGTTTTACCAGATATCAAGCCAAAGCTTAGCTTGGTTAAGCTGAGTCAAAATCAACCATCACACATATAAGAAAAATTAATAGCTTTATTTTCTCCCTAGCCTGGCAATTAGAGTCCTTTTGACCTAAACCCTCCAACCTGCATTCAGTTCAGGAATTTTCTTATGCTATTCTGACTGCTGCTTCTCTCTTTCTCCTCTGTGTCCTCAGGAAGTGGCTGTCACATGTGTGCCTTAGTTCCAAAATATATTTTCCACATCTCTAAATTTTTCCTCTTTGATTTTCTATACTTATTCTTTTTTAAATTTTTACTTTATTTGATCTTTTTAGTTATACATGAGATTAGAATGCATTTTGGGATACGATACATACATGGAGTATAACTTATTTGAATTAGGACCCTCTTCTTGTGGTTGTACATGATGTGGAGTTACCCTGGTCATGTATTCAAATACAAGGACAGGAAAGTTATGTCTGATTAATTCTACTGTCCTTTCTATTCCCTTCCTCCCTCCCCTCCCATGGTTCCCCTTTGTCTAATCCTGTGGACTTCTAGTCTTCCCCTCTCCAACCTCCCTTGTTGTGGGTTAGCATCCATATATCAGTGAGAACATTTGGCCTTTGGTTTATTGGGGCTGGCTTATTTCACTTAGCATGATCTTCTCTAGTTCCAACAATTTACTGGTAAATATCATGATTTCATTCTTCTTTATAGCTGAGTAATAGTCCATTACCACATTCCATTACCACATTCCATACCACATTTTCTTTATTCATCCATTGTAGATTACCTAGGTTGGTTCCATAGCTTGGTTATGTGAATTGAACTGATACGAAAATTGATGTGGTTGCATCACTGTAATATGTTGATTTTAATTCCTTTGTGTATAGACCGAGGAGTGGGATAATTGGATCAAATGATGGTTCCATTCCAAGTTTTCTAAAGAATCTCCATATTGTTTTCCAGAGTGTTCACATCAATTTTCGGTCTCACCAGCAATGTATGAGAGTACCTTTCTCCCCACATCCTTGCCTACATTTATTGTTACTTTTATGCTTTATGATTGCCATTCTGACTGAAGTGAGATGGAATCTTAGTGCAATTTTAATCTGCATTTCTCTAATTGCTAGAGATGTTGAACATTTTTTCATGTTTTTTGCTATGTTTATTCTTAATTCTCATGTGCTGACTAATCTCATCAGTGCACACTCTGCTTCAGGAAGTTAGGTTGCAGGTGATTCTCACCGAGACTTTACTGACCTTCTTACAATTTTAAGTCGGGGCGTAGGATTCCTTCCAGATCTCAAGTGGCTATTTCTAGGAGATCGACTAATGTAGATTTTTGGAAATGACTGTCTTTTTAACTTTCCTCCAAATCTATATCCTTTCACTGTAGAAAATTTGATTCATGGAGAAGTTGAGAAATATTTGGCGGATATCTTGGATTGCTCTATTGCTTTTGAGTTGAAGTCATTACTTTTCCTCTGTGTATCCTCATGGGTCCAGGGCTGTCCAACACAGAGAATTCCAGAGTTCTAACAGGTCCTTTTGGTCCCTCCCTGGATCTCTCAGGTGTAGAGGAAGGGGAAAGGAGCACTTTCATTTTATAATAACTCTATTCACCAGGTAGTGGAATGCACTCTGAGAGAAAGACAGTGAACTGGGGGGACAAGTTGCCACTCCACCAAAGGAGCTTGCTTTGTTTTCCTGCTGTTTCTTGTGCAGGCAGTTGAAACGCAGTCCTGCCCTTCTCCACCATTGCCCTTGTCGTTAGGAAACATGTGGAGCTGCTTCTGCTTTCAGGCTAGCAAATCCGTTCAGGGTGCATTTGCAGCTGGTGGCAGGAGCATTTTCGAGGAGCTGCTTCTCTCTGCCCAGGTGCTCCTGGACTCACCAGCTCTGGACTCTGACCTTCTCCTCGGTCCACCTCACCCCCAGCCTTTCTTCCTGCAGGTTTACTTCCTTTGACTTGGGGGTGCTGATCTGTAACATGGGTACACTGGTATTGGCGAGTCATCCCATTGTTTTCAATTCTTCTGTGCAGAATTTTAAAGAAATTCTGAGGCTTTTAGCTCATGGTTGGAACCTTTTCCTGATTTCTGTTACCAGTACAGACTTTTTCCAATTGCACATTTCTTTGGATTACTTAAACACTCATACTTAAACTCTCAATAACACTGTAACAGATTCTTATTAAGCTTTATTTTGGTGAAAATATTTATGACAAAATCACTTTTTTTTAACCGATAATAAACCTGTGAAGTGCATTTCTACACTATAGCAACGTTAGTCATTATTGATAGTAAGTATGGTGATTCCAAGGAAGGCAGTTTTTTGTTTGTTTCAGACATTTCTGTTTTCAAACCTCACTGAGTTCTTTACCAGCTGTGAGCCCTTAGGGAAACCATGAAGATTCTTGGAGTCTCAGATTCTTCTTCTATAAAACACAAATATGAAAACTTCCCTTGCAGGATTTTTCTGGGAGTTTAATGACTTCTAATATCCACATCTTCATGTAAATAAGTAAAATCATTTGTTATATATATTGTTATATGTGATGCATTATTATGTTAAGCAATATCCTATGTTATATATAGATTCTCTTTGACTTACAATTGGGCTACTTTCCAACAAATTCATTGTAAGTTGAAAATATGGTTAAATTCCAAATGCATTTCCTACACCTAACCTACCCAGCATCCCAGCTTGGCCACATAGTATACCATACAGTTTTGGTGACTTACCCTGGTGCTTGTGTGGCTCAATGGGAACTGTGGCTTCCTACCACTGCCCAGCGTCATGAGAGAGGATCTTACTGCACATTTCTAGGTAAAGATCAAAATTTGAAGCACAGTTTCTGCTGAAGGCTTATTGCTCTCTTACCTTCATTAACTTGAATCTATCACTAAGTTCGAAACAAGCTGTATGATAACTATGAAGCTTCACAACAACTCCCCAAAGCAGGTACTATAAATGTCCCCCATTTATAGGGTGGCAGCTAAGGTATAGGAAGGCTAAAAACCTTGAAAATACAGGGCTAAGTAGCACAACTGTTGAATGGTGGAGCCAAGGATTGAAGCAAGGCAGGTCAGCTCATAAGCACCTGCCCCATGAATGACGTTGACTGCCAAGCGTGGTGTGTGCACCTTGAAAGTAATAGATGCTCCAAATTAGAAAGAAGATGCTGATGGATTTGTTGCAGAGACCCAAACACATGTAAATAAATCTTGTCTTTGTCACATGCACACTTCTCAGAAATGCTTATCTTGGGAATGAGTATGTGTGTATTTAAATCATAATATAAAACGTAAGGAATATTAAAAACAAGCATTGGAGAGAGAAATGAATGATCATTAGAACTTTGGTTTTTGGCTCTTCATTTATCATCATGGAAACAGCAAGAAAGAAATGTAGCATGTCCCGATTACTGTTGTTTAACTGTTGAATAGAATAGGAACGTGATTTTCCTAAACTGTTTAGTCACTCCTCTTGTTCAATGAAATCTCCGTGTTGTGCATCATCGTAGGTCAAAGTCTCCTGCATGATTTTTCACAGTAGCCGCTCCCTTCCTCCAGGCCCTTCTTCCCTTCCTCCTGCTTTCTTCCTTCCCTCAATTCTTTCTTCTACTTTCTTATGTAATGATGCTGGCATCACTGGGTACTTCCATCGGGTCACTCGAATGTCCTATTTATAGATGGCAATTAGCATTTGTATGTTGGATGCTTTTCTTCTTAGTATTACATGCACACATCTTAAAGAGCACTTGTTTATGAATTTACCTTGTTTTAAAAGTATTTTTATTTTGTCAATCCTATTATGGCAGTATTTCTGATAAGTGTAATACTAACATGTGAACTGTGGAATAATTTAATCCTGAAAAAGAGGATTTCAAAGTTCGATCTCATGATTTCACACCTAGAAATGTTTCTAAAGAGCTAATTGTGACGTGCTCAAAAAGATACAAATACATTACAGAGTGGTTTAGCAAACAATAGGGAGCAAGAGAAATGGCAGAGTAGTGTGATTAATTATCGTAGAATGGAATGATAATTAATAACTATGATTATTGAAATTAAGGATGTTTATCATGTACTGAAATGTGAAAATGGGTATGAAGTAGTATGTGTAGAGAGAAAGATTTAGTGGAAAAATAAATATAGTTTTTTATATATCAATGGGTTATATGTAGATGTCAAAATGTTAACAGTGATTTATTTTTCAGTTCTGGGATCAATCTCAGGACCTTGGATATGCTAGACAATGAGTACTCTACCACTGAGTGATTTTTATTGCTTATTAGAGCATATATTGCTAATATCTGACATTTTCTTTTAGAACAGCTTTAAATTTTAGAAAAATTAACAAGAAGGTATAAAAATTCCCATATAAACCACATCACTTTCTATTATTATGAGCAATTTACATTAGCATAGTACACTTGTTATATTTGCCAACAAATATGAATTCCTATTGTAACTAAAATCCATGTCCTATCCAGCTTTCCTTAGTTTTCACCCACATTCCTCTACCCAATGGAGGGTCCATCCAGTATGCCACATTGCATGTATTCTCCTTGTCTACACTTTTCTTGTTTTTGAGGACCTAGCAGTTTTGAGGGAAGGTATTCAGTGGAACTTGCCCCAATTTTCCACCCCCATTTGCTGAAAAGATTATCCTTTTCCCACTGATTTACCTTTATTTCTTTGTCTACAATCAGTTGACTGCATTTATGTGGGTGGAATTCTGCATTTCCTCTCCTATTGCGTTGATCTACATGTCAGTCCTTTGCTAGTGCCACACGGTCTTGATTATTAGAGCTTTATCATAATTCTTTTTTTAATTTATCTTTTTATTTAATTTATTTTTTAAATTTTTACAGACTTCATTTTGATTCATCGTACACAAATGGAGTACAGATTTTCATTTCTGTGGCTGTGCATGCTGTAGATTCACACCATTCGTGTAATCATACGTGTACATAGGGTAATGATGTCTGTCTCATTTCACTATTTTTCATATCCCCGCCCCTCCCCCCATTTCCCTCTTTGTAATCTAAAGTTACTCCACTCTTTTCTCATTCCCACCCCCACAACCTGATTATATATCATCATCCATCTATCAGGGAAAACATTCAGCCTTTGTTTTTTGGGGATTGGTTTATTTCACTTAGCATGATATTCTCCAGCTCCATCCATTTATCTGCAAATGCCATAATATTATTCTTCTTTATGGCTGAATAATATTCCATTGTTTATGTATACCACAGTTTCTTTATCCATTCATCTGTTGAAGGGCATCTAGGTTGGTTCCACAGTCTAGAAATTGTGAATTGAGCTGCTATAAACATTGATGTGGCTGTGTTACTGTGGTATGCTAATTTTAAGTCCTTTGGGTATAATGTGAAAAGAGAGCCTACAGAGTGGGAGAAAATCTTTTTCCGCATACACTTCAGATAGAGCACTGATCTCCACAGTTTATAAAGAACTTACAAAACTTTACACCAAAAATGCAAAGAATCCAATCAATAAATTGGCCAAGGATCTGGACAGACACTTCACAGAAAAAGATGTACAGGCGATCAATAAATATATGAAAAAGTGTTCAAAATCTCTAGTAATTTGAGAAATGCAAATTAAAGCAACTCTAAGATTTCATCTGACTCCAATTAGAATGGCTATTATCAAGAACACAAACAATAATAGATGTTGGCGTGGCTGTGGGGAAAAAGGCACACTTTTACATTGCTGGTGGAGTTGCAAATTGGTACAGTCACTCTGGAAAGCAGTGTGGAGATTCCTCAGAAAACTTGGAATGGACCCACCTTTTGACCCAGTTATCCCATGTCTTGGTTTGTACCCAAAGGACTTAAAATTAGCATATCATAATTCTTGAAGTTGGTACTATGGGTCCTTCAACTTTTTTCTTCTTTTGCTGCTTTAGGTTCTTGCTTTCTTAAAAATACTTTGGAATCAGTTTTCAGAATAAATGTAAAACTGCCCATGGGATGTTTGATTGGATTATATTGAATCTGTAAATCAAATTGAGGAGAAATGACATCTTTGTAATACTGAGTCTTGCAGTCCATAATCACTTCACCAATTTTTTTTCATTTATATCTTTAATCATTTTTATAGTCTTCCTCATATGTCTTGTACATATATTGCTAGATATATATCTAAATATTCTATTCACTTTGGGGGTTAATGTGAATAATATTTTAAATAAATTCAAGTTTCAGTTATTTCTTGCTGGTCTTGACTTTGAGCTTCCCTGAGTATTCCTCCTTAGGCAGAGTTTGAGTCTGACACTGCTATTATGCCAGAGCCTTGTTAGTGTGGTGGTTGGGTGTAGAGATCATGGTGGGAAAACTTTATGATCTCAGCACTAAACCTCAGTCTTGTGTGTCTGGGCTGCGATATTCCCAAGTGTTTTTCTGGAGCTTCCCTCTCCCCTGTCAGTGACACAGGAAAGCTAGGGAGGGCTCCAATGGAGAGATGTCCTTGAATTAAGGTTCTGCTAAATTCTCTTTCCCTGGGAAAGTAAGCATTTTTTGTTGAGAACTCTCTGGGTGATTGATATCCCCACCTCTTGCTAGAGATCTTTCTAGAAACTTCATTGTAAATGGAGTCGTTCCTGGAGGTAAAAGCCACTGCGGTGTGGCCATTCCTAGGTCTGGAGACCCTAGGAGTTTCTCATTCTCCTGTTAGTTCACATTTAGCCTCCAGCCATTGGTCAAAACTGTCATCTGAGTGGTCCTCCAGGTTTGTGGCTCCAGTGTCTTCTAGTCCAGCAAGCAGCTTTGACTTTCTGGATTCACTTGTCATTCCAGAGGTTGAAGTAATCATTTGCTCTGAATGGAATATTACTCAGCCATAAAGAAGAATAAAATTATGGCATTTGCAGGTAAATGGATGGTTTTGGAGAGTATCATGCTAAGCAAGATAAACCTATCTCAGAAATCCAAAGGCTAATGTTTTCTCTGATAAATGGATGATGATACATAATGGGGGGGAGTAAGGGAAGAATGGAGGAAATTTGGATTGTGTAAAGGAAAATGAGGAGATGGGAGGGGGTAGGCAGTAGGAAAGATGGTGAAATGAGACAGGCATCATTACCCTATGTACATGTATGATTACATGAACGGTGTGGCTCTCTATTGTGTACAACCAGAAAAATGAAAAGTTGTGCTGCATTTGTGTACGATGAATCAAAATGCATTCTCCTGTCATGTATAAGTAAATAGAATAAACAATAAAAAAAAGAAAAAAAGAAAAAGAATGGAACTACAAAAACAAGATTAAAAACTGAATTGATAAACTGTAGGAAATGTAACATGTGAACTTGCAACATTTAATTCTTGCAGTACACTCTCTCTCTCTTCAGCTAGACCTTCTAGAGGTACACAACCCTGCCACCATTATACAAATACCAGTGATAGACCCCTGTTCTCTGTGAAGCTCTAATAATACAGCAAATAGATTTATGGGACGATTTTATCGACATTAGGTTTTCTGTAGTTTTAGACTCCCCCAAATTATGCCCTTCAGATTGAAGAAAGATATTAAAATGCACATAAGACAACAATACACATAAACAAAGAATAAGGAACATGAACCACGGGTTATTATGTATGTTGCGTGCTTCAGGTTGCATGATCCAGGAATAGTGGGGCACGTGAGCTTTCCCGAGTGACTCCTTGATCCCTGTGCTCCTGGTGGCTCGGAGGCTGTTTCTGGAATGGGTGGGCCATGCACTCATCCGGGATCGAATTTCATAGCAATAAATATGAAAAGGGAACCATGATCAATTGTACAACCCACATCATTCATAGGATTGAAAACTAAACTCGTAACTGATGAGAAACACCTCTATTCTTGGAACTGGGAATGGGAAACAAATCTCTAGTAGTTCCTCAAGAAGGACCTCTGTATTATACCAAGAGCATGTTCTCAGCAATCTCAGAGTGGTGGAAACCGGAAGTGCCCAGGGTGAGGGCCAAGACATGACAGTCAAATGGAATCCGGTTCACTGGGACCTCGTACCAGGCCTCAGGGGTCAGGTCTCAGGATCAGCTACTTTCTTTCCTGTGCTGTCTACCTCTAGGTCACATCTGGAGGAATAGGGGATTAAATTTTATTGACTCAATTTGTTTATTTTATTGAGCATGACCAGATTAGTAATTATAATGTGTGTGTGTGTGTGTGTGTGTGAAAGCTTTGTGTGCAATAATTTTTTGTGGGCGAGGAGGAAGTCAGGACTCAATAATCAGTTTGAATTTATCAACAATCCCGAATGACCTTACATGTCTTTAATTATAGTTCAGAATGCATGCCTGATAAATACAAAATAGATTAGACCTCGCCACATCAGGGAATATGTAATTATCAAGAGTGTAGCGGCTGTTAGAACAATAGAAAGCTTGTGGTGGTAGCAAACTAACATTGGCTTGGCTTGACCCTTGCAGTGTGAGAGAAGCCCAGAAAAAAATAATTGGACAAATTCTTCAATCATTTAGTTATCTACTGATCAGTGTATTTGATATCGTGACAGATGGTGGCAGGGTTCTGCTGAAATCCAGGCAGTTTAAATAAGGGGATGTGTGAAGATTCAGGAGCTCCTCCTACAATAAATTCATTAATATTCAACACTGGGTTTTGCATGTGTTTGGATGTCCTGGTGGTTGGGGCTCAGGGCTGAATGGGGACTTCAGTGCTAGATGAGGCTGTAGGAGGGGAATCTGAATGATATCCACCTATAGGCCGTGGGGCCAGGATCACACACACACAAACACTCATTTAAATCTGCTTTTTGTTCCATTAGGATTTGCTTTTAAATAGGAGTTTGTTTATCATGTGCCATCTAATTCCTTTGGTTACTTTATAATTCAAGTCATAGAGTAGGATTTCTAAAATCATTCTTAGAAGAATTATTATTCTTTACATCTTTGGGGCAAAGTTACCAGCTCATGCTACCACAAGACAGTTCCCCACGTTGGCCCCTTCTCTGGAAGGCCACGATGCCATGGTTTTGGCAAGAGGAGACACGGTATTTTGGTGACCATAAAAAGTAAGTAATTTTAATTTGTACAAGAAAACTATTGTGATTAGTCAAATTATGTTGTGTGTAAACAAATATGGTAAAATGAAGACCAGCGTTATGTATAATGATAATACACCAATAAAAATCAAAGACAAAGGAAGTATTTTTACAGACATGAGTGAGCAGGGTCACATGGACTCTGTGGCTGTTTGAGAGAGCATGTTGGATCTTGCCTGTTTCTCTTTCTAAGGGTGGAAATGAAACAAAACCGTGGATAGTCCAGCAGCAGTTTGGTTACTTTTCTGATCTTTACAGAGGGTAAAATGTCACAGAGTTTGGGACTGGCAAAGGTGTAACATCCCTTACTGCAGTAACCACCAGCGCAGCAGGGGTCTGAGTTGTAGATCACAGCTTGTTTTTGGAAACCTGACCCATAGATTTTCAGAGCTGTTTAAGTCTCTTCTCAGATTCGTCTGAAGTCCTAACCCCTGCCCATGTTTTGTCTTAATTCCTTTCCCCTGGGCCATATGCTTTAATCTTCCGTCTTACACTGTCTACCACCGTCTACACTGCACTACATTCCCCAGAGCCTACGTCTCACTCTCCTGATCTGCCAGAGTTCTTTAAAAAGCAAGATGAACATCGGATTCAACTCTGGGCCCATCTAACTCAGTGTACCCCAAAGAGTTAGTTTTCAAAGGTTATTTGTTGGATGAATCATGTAGAAGATGCTGGTTGCCCAATGCAAAGTTGAATAATGTAGAACAGAAAGTTTCCTACATGGCCTGCCTTTCTTCTTCCATGTTTCTTTGGTCTTTTTTTCATTCTTCCTTCCATAAAGCACCCAGCTCCCTCTAAAAACAACCTTCCGCTCTCAGCTGCTTCTCAAACTCTCCAAATCCTTCACTCCTTTGTATAGAGGAGACTGGACTCCCTAACTTATTAGAGTGCTCAGCAAAATGCCCTCTGGTTAGTATCTCCAGCTTCCTTCAGATGTATTGGGGGATTGTAAGTATTTAATATTTCTAAAGGAGCTTTATTAAGATGACTGAATGGTAATGATTAATGCATTAGCAAAAATTAACATTATCTGATGATGCGTCTGTCCTGGACATGAAGGTGGGAAGGTTCTGTTATGTACAAAATCATAGCCATGTCTTTGGAGAAGCTTGGAAACGGTAAACCTTAGGACTATGCAAATTATGCCCATCTCAGCAGTCTTTCCATTTTGTGGGCTACTTGGAAGTGACCAGGGAGTTCCTGATTCCGAGTGGACACACATTTTAGGCTATTCCAATACCTCTTGACATGTTTACTGATGGCCAATGGAAATAGGTTATCTGGGTGGTGCAAGAATTGAGCACCTAGAGCTATTTTAGCTTGGGAAATGTGGGGAGAAATTGGCAAGGTTTTTATCATTGTTTTAAGCACCCCTGTGTTCTCCTTGCTTTGTGTGTTCATCATACAATTTCCCTATTTTAACCTTTTGGCCAAAATCAATTTTATAATTTTAGAAGACAAATGCCTTAGCAGTAACTTATATAATCCTTTGTTATTTTGATTACGATTAAGATCTAGTGATTTTTAACACATTTCTGAATGTGTTAATGATTTTATATACATGCTTATATATATTTATTGTTATTATTTTAACGCACAGGGTCAATCTCATCATTTCTCAGCACTTTCATCTTGTTCTGCTCTGGTTCCCAATGGATTCCTGTCTTCCCTAAGAGGTTGTAAACGAGCCTGTCCAGAGGCCAGCTAGCATTTCCTGTCAGCTCTGCGTGCCTTAATTCTACTCCTTTACCTACCCCACTTGAGATCATCAAGATTTGAATTTACTTAGCATTAACCAGGAGGAATGAAAAAGATCCAGTTAGTTTTGGTCAGAGAATTGATAGTGGGGGTCTTAGTGACTGATAGCCAAGCTGCATGTACTTTATCAGAATCAAAATGGACCAATGAAATGAATCTGTAGTTACCACCAAGGAAAGTCCTTTCTGCCAGGCCAGATATCGGGGGATCTCCTTGGCCCCATTTGGGAAATCATCCAACACGTTCCTGGTCATTGGGTAGGAGAAGCAGGCTGGCTAAGGCAGATGAGTAGATGGCAGGCTGCCTTTCCAAGTGTCCTCTGTGTAAGATCCACACTGGGTTAAATAATCACAACTGGTAGGCGTCACCTATTGCGGGAAGTAACTGGCGGAGCCACCCAAAGCCAAACCAAAACGCCTAAAATCTACAGACCAAGGGTTACTTTTCTGAATTCCAGATGCTGTCTCTGGAGCTCCCCGCAAGAGTTTTAATTCTTTACTATCACAATGTCACTTTACAAATTTGCCAATTTCATTTAGAGCCAAACCAATTTCCATTTAAGGTTCTACAATTAAATCTGTTTTATCTTTACAAGAACATAGCTGTTAAAGACACACTTTTAACAAGAGTTATAAAGTCATTTCTCCACACTGTCTTGTGGAAAATCATAATGAATGTCATCTTCAAACATGAGGTACAGGTCCCTCTCTGTTTTAAGGAAGAGGTATTTGAGAATAGTATACACTCCATTTCATCTGCATTGCTGAAGAGGTGAAAAAGGCCCCCACTGAACCACCTCGGTTGCTTTGAGGATGATTTATTATATTAGGTTAATTGAAGCAAATTTAAACATTGTTGCTTGTCTTAACTTTTTTTTAAGGATCTGGAGAGGAGGGCATTAAGGAGTAGCAGATAGGATGAAGGCAAAGGTCCCTGTGGAATAGTCATGGAAGTATCCATAGCGTTGGCAGGATAGTGAGTGGATTGGTTTGATGTGTTTGCAGCAAGAGGTGACCATATCACCAAATTGTCCTTCAAACTGACGTGCTCATTGGCAGTGCCCCAGAGGCCAACACCTGAGCACAGGATGAAGTCTACACCACCAGCTCCTTTTCCATGGTCAGACACCAGCAGGTGCAGGAGGGCAGGGGTCAGAATGGCCAGCAGCTGCACTCTTCCAGAGATGGTCATGCACTTTCCCGTCACCCTGGGCCCGAGAGTTGGATTGGCTCACTGAATCACACACCATCACTAGCATAGTGCCATCATCGTCCCTACGATCATCACTTCCATCTCTTCCTTTCCCCAGTTCTGTCCACTTCCTATTCACTGACGCCCAGTGTTCATACCCACAGTCCATCTTTTGAAAATTAAATTTATTTTTAACTGGTACATAAAGACATAAAAATCATACATGTTAATGGGGTACCATGTGATGTTTTAATACATACAGATGTTCAATCTTTAATTTGGGTTCAAGATATCTATTTGCTCAAATATGAATCACTTGTTTATGGCAAAAAAAATTCAAGCTCCTTTCTTCTAGCCCTAGGAATGTACCTTATTGTCTCTCATTGTCATACTGTAAAATAACCTAAAGGGATTATTGGCCTCTAATTATAACCTAATACCCATTGATCAGCCTTTCCTCATGATCTTTCTTTCATTAGGGACTTAAGATATGGTTGTGTTCTTAAACATATAAAATAAGTTATTATATAATGTTAAAATTCACACAAATAGATGGATATAGGCTAGATACACTGCAACTTCAGACTTTTCGAATTCGCCACTGTGTTTTTGGCATGCATCTATACTGACAGATGTCCACAGCTTGACCCTCTGATCTGCCGTACAGTGTCCCACTTAGTAGAGTTGCCACGGCTCTGTCAATCCTCCACTGACCATCAGGTAGATGGTTCCTCTGCCTTTGTTACTACTGTAAGCTTTACAGCATAGACCACGGTCCAAGGCGCTGCTGTGCACCTGTTCCCTGGGCATTTGTGCTAGATTCTCTCTGAGGGGAAAGGCAAGAATTAGAACTTCTGAGGCTCAAAGGTTGAGGCAACTTCTTCCATGTTAAGCAAGAGTTTCCAAATAAATTTACATGCAAAGAACATCCACTTAAGAGAAAAAGAATCTCCCAGGGACACGACGATATTATCCAAGGTCTGATAGTAAGATGTTCTTGGCAAGATCTCTCTTTGGGATCAATCTGTGGTCACCGGGGAAGCCTTTCTAAGTGGCCACATCAAAGCAAGATAGAAACACCATGAAGTCAGCCACCAACTGGTGCTCTGTCTGTCACTTGGTGGTGACCTTAGGAAGCTGGTGGAACCTGACTTAGTACACCATGTACTGACTTCACACCAACCTTCGGGCCCCAACTCGGAGTCCAGCCACTCCTTCCCACCTGCTGGGCCATACAGCATACTCCGGCGTTGACAACTGCGGAGGCGAGCCACCACCTCTGCCAGCCTGCTTGCATTAAGCAGCAACACAGGAAGCAGCTGTGAAAGATTCATCCATCACACCATGTCTATTATTGGAATTAAAACACCTCCTAACTGTGGCGGAGATTTGCATTGATTGCTCCAGGCTGTCACACTCTGCTGTTCTTGTTGGCGTTCACTGCCTCCCTGCCTTTGGCCTGGAAACTCATAAATTTGGGCTGATTTTCTTTCTCCCTTGGAGCCCAGTTCTGCACTGCAGAGACATGGAGTGTTAAATAGAATACAGATACGCTAGGTGACGGGTGTGTGCTTCCTGAACTTAGTGTGTTGGCCAGTAATTCTCTGACAATTAGAAATCAGAGCATGTGACCTCACAAAGATGCTTTATGCTAATTCAGAATGTCAGAGGCAAGCTGAGAGATGCTTTTGACATGAAAATGTGATTTGAGAAGACAAGTAATGTCTGAAAAAACAAAGTCTGAAATCAAAACTTACAAAAATAGCAATAGTGACCATGTTTATGATGTCTTCATCTTGTGTCTTGTGTTACTGTCCTTCGATGATAGGAGCCAGCCTCTCCCTGCACAGCTCAACAGGGAAGGAAGTTGGTGGGAAGGATAGTCTTAAAATTAGAGGGCATTTGTGTCTGTGTGGTATGCTTTCAAAGCCTCTGGGGGTTTTCTCAAAGTGTCCTGAATTTCACAAACCATACAATTATTGATAACTGACACCATTTGTTGAATATGTACTAAACAGTGCTAAATGTTTTATGTAAAGAGTCACTGAATCTTTACAGCAATTTAAAAATTTAAAGATTTAAAAATAATCCTATGCCCTCAAAGAGGAAGATGCAATTAGGTTAAACAACTTAACTTATTTTTGTTAACATGACCAGTTTAAAAATACCCCAGGGACATGCAAATTTTGTTGCTCAATTTGTCAGACTCATGGGGGGATTCAGAAGTGCTAAGAGAAGAGCCAAGATTCACCTGGCATTATCAAAGATGAGTTTCTTTTCGGTTTTTATTCACATTTCCCACAACTTCTTTACATCTTATTTTTGTTGATTTTTTAATTTTTGTACATTTTTCGCTGCTACCTCGGATGACTTTTCATCTGTAGCATTCAAACTTTATTGGTCAGGTAGTCCACCAACATTTTGGACTACAGTGTAATGGTACTAAATACATGTTTATAGCTCAGTTTCATTTTTGTGCATGTGATGATGTGTATTTTTATAACAAAATGCTCTCTTACAATCTAGTTTCTTTTGTAAAATTATACATGGGATACAATACCAGGTTCATTATTATAATAATAATGTTTGGTAATTGAGACAATGATGGATGTCATTAGCCTCAATTGGGTGTGTGATGGACATGCTCGGTTTATTGCAATTACACATATATGAGTTTCTGCATTTTAAATTATAATACTTGGTTGCTTACTTTATTCAGAAACACTGCAGAAAACCTGACTTTTTGCATCATAGTGGTTTCCCATCCTAGGAACCGAACAGTTTTCTACAAACAGTTTTCTCTATGCACCACAAATCCCAGCTCTTTTTGGGAAAGTTGCTTTTGGCCCACTTGTTGGTTTACTGGAATCTCAAGACTAAGGGACAGGAACATACTCCCATCCAGAAAGAAGCCTAAAACGAAGATCCAATGCAAGAAATATCAAATCATGGAAGAGAACAGTAGAGAAAATAACTGCATATTATTAAGGGACTTAAACATTATTGATTCATGAAATACGGCAAATCCCCAAACCTTCTTTGATGTTAGGATACAAATAAACAATGTGAAACATAAGTTTCTTCAATTATTTTTTGACTTCTCTTTTCTTATATCTCACATTGGATCTGATATATATATATACATATATATATATATATATGTATGCATACATATATATAAATGCTTCTTACAGAAGGCGATTGCTTCTGATGCCTCAAACTGCGAATCCTTCCAACCCCCAAGGCCTCTCGCCTCTCACCCTGCAAGCTCACCCTTGCCTCTTACTGCGACTTACACCAGAACAAATCTTTCAATAGTGAGTCAGGGTGGGATCTGCTTAAAATCTTCTTATGGCCACTCACCTAACTCAGGGTGAAAAAAAAAATTCTGGGGAGTGCCCATCAGCCTGTATGCCCATGGGTCCCACGCCTGCCATCCCACCCTGGTGGAGTCCTCTCAGACCTCTAGTCTTGCGACCCTCCCCAGCTCCTGACCTTGACCACCGCCAGTACACTTGCTCCTCCTTGAACACAGCTGATCCACTCCCTGATATAGACTCTTCCTTCCATAGTTACCTGTTGTACTCTCTCCCTATTTTTAAGTTTTTGCTCAACATGAATGTCTCAGGAAATTCTATGCTGACCTACCTTGAAAAATAAATAAATAGGGCTGGGGATGTAGCTGTGGGAGAGAATTTGCTTAGCATGTGCAAGGCCCTGGGTTTGACTCCCAGCATCGCCAAGCAAAACAGCAGGGGTTTTATTCTACTGTTTTTGTATGATGAATTATTAAATTATTAAATTTATAGAAAAGTCACAAAGATAGGACATAGAGTTCCTTTGTACCCCCCCCAAATTCCCTCTTTTGCTAATATCTTGCATTAGGATGGTATATTTGTCACAGCCAGTGAACCAAGATGGACATGCTTTTGCTAACTGAAGTTTACACTTTATTCACATTTTCTAATTTTTATGTAACTCATATGGTCCAAGGATTCCCAACAGGATAGTACATTCCACTTGTCCTTTTCTCTCCTAGGCATTTCTTTTTTTTCTCCTAAGTTTTAGTTTTAATGTCACCATGTTTCATTTGTTTGTTTTGTTTTGTGGGGTTTTTTTTTCGCAATTATTGCTTTTATTCTACTAAAATAGTCACATGGAAAATTAATTTAAAAATAACTATGGGTAAATGGCAGAAAGATCTCCTAGGCTTTTCTTGGCTGTGAAATTGTCTTGTACTCCCCTTATTTTTGACCTTGTCAGTCTGGGGGTGTATTGGTTGTGAGTTTTCTAGAATGTCCCTCTATCGGGATTGGGGAGGCTGGGAAGTGTGTTCACAGGTAAAGGGCCACTCTCATCACTTCACACTAGGGACAGATATCATCAATATAGCTCATCCCTGCTGCCGTTGAGCCTCCTGACAAGTAGTGTTTGTTAGGATTCTCCACTATCGTATTACCTTTATTTTTCTTGCTTTGCAAAACTTCTCCTTCACAAGGATGTCACTGTGCTCAGTTCATACTTAAGGACTGGGAGCTATGCTTCCCTCTTAATGACAGAGTGTTGATATAGGTTATTTGAAGCTCTTCTGTGTGGGGTACTCCTTTTTTTCCTATTATTTGATCATATGTTAGCATCAGTATGGACTTGTCTCATGTATTTTGTACTTTGGATTACATTCCAATACTATGTCACTTATTAGTTGCTCAAATTTTCATAGTTTTAGCCATTAGGAGCTCTTTTAGTTGGCTTTGGACATCCCTTTGAGATATGCCCAACATTGTGTGTGTGTCTGCAAGTGTGTAACATCTCTGTATTAGTCTTATTTCATTACCATAATGAAATGCTGAAGGCTGGGTAACTTTAATAAAGAAAAGAGATTGTTTTAACTCATTGTTCAGGTCCAGATTTGAAGTGCTATATCTAGTGATGGCCTTCTTTCTGTCAGAGTCTCAAAGTGGAGCAGAGCATCATACAGCAAGAGATAGGAAGTGTGTGTGTGTGTGTGTGTGTGTGTGTGTGTGTGTGTGTTGTGGTCTCTTTCCTCTTACAAAACTGCCAGGATTCAATTATAGGGGGGGCTCTGTCCACAAAAGCTCATCTAATTCTAATCCCTCCCAAAGGCCCTACCTGTAAAAACCATATTGGATTAAATTTCCACCCTGTTAATATCTCACAGTGGGTATTAACTTTCACCAATTCAACCCTAGAGGGGTACAATCAACCATATCCAAACCACAGCAGCTTCCTACTTCCTGGACAGTAAGATACTCCAGGCTTTCCCTGTGTGTTCCCTATCTCTGCCCTCGATTTGGACACTTCTTTAGGAGCCCTGGTTCTTTTTACTCGAGAAGGAGATTACAAACCAAGCCCCTGACCCTGGAAATGTTTGTTGCTACTGGGGTATCATTGCTTTTTGGCACACTTACCTTCATAGCAAGGAAATGCATCAACTGCTATTTTTAAATTTGTCCTTGCACACTAAGAAAACATCTTAGTTCATTAATTATATTGTGTTAATAATTGCTGCAATAATTATTTTTATTAATAATACATGTTTCTAAGTATGTCAAAATACACTCTACTGTCATGTATAATTAAAAAGAACAAAGAAAATAACATAAAGAATAAGACAGGTTTGAATTCTGACTTCGCTACTTCCCAGCTTAGTAAATTTGGGGGAGACATATTAAAAAAGGAGTATATATTTTTGTTTTAAGGACTTTTCTGTAAAGTAGAAATTATTAAAAGTAAACAGGAAAATCTACTTATAGTAGTTATAACTAACCAAGTACTTATCTCTTGGTTATATTAAGAATGCCTACAAATCCAATAGAAAAACATAGATAATAGATAAAGGGACTAATCAGAAGAATGTATCCAAATGGCCTAGAATGTGACTATGTATTTAATGTTTAAGTTAGTCATGAGGAAAAACAAAGTAAATCCAGAATGTGATGCTATATACATACATCCAAAGGGAACTGGAAATGCAAAACTTCAACAAGAACATGGATTAAGCAATACCTCATACGACATTGGTATGATTGTTAGTTGGCTCATTTCCCTGGGAAGAGCTTGGCAGTATCTGCTGAAGCCCCCACCCCACACCCCCATACACACCCACTCCATTACCTAACAGTTGCAGTCTTGGCATGCATACAACAGAAACATCCTGAAAGTTCACCAAAATATATGCTGATGAAATGTCACAACAGCATGGATAGTAGTCCATATAACCGGTAAGAGCCCAAATATCCATTGAGAGACGTTAATAAATTGTGTCATATTTATAAAATTAAATGCTGTGTTCCAGAAAAAGTCAACAAAGCACTGGCCATGTGACAACATGGATGAATATCACAAACATCATGTTTACTGAGCAAGCCAGACGTAAATACAAAACATGATTTTTTTATGTGAAGGTCAAAATAGACAGAACTATTCTAAAAAGAAGAGTGAGAGTTTCTGAGGAGGGACTGATTGCCTTTGGATGATACTGACTCAGAGAGAATAAAAAGACCCGTGTGGTAACAACGGGCATCTTGATCTGAGTGATAGGAGCAGATGTGCTACTTAGGGAGATTCCATTGAGCTGTACCTCACATACTAATGATGTGCATGCTTTCTGGAAGCACTTTATATTTCACAAAACCAACACATCTTATTTTAAAAATGTTAAAGAGAAAATAAAAAATATTTAGTGATTAGTAACTCCCTAAAAATAATCTGAGGAATCTGCTAAAATGAAAAGAAACAACTAGATAACAACTATACAGTTACTCCATATTACCAGCATTTGGGAATTATACTAGTTTTTAGAGACTTCTATCCTTATTTATTTCTTTATTTTGTCCTGGGAGTTGGACTGGGGCGGGGGCGGGAGGGAGGGGAGCATTACCACTGAGCTACAAACTTAGTCCTTTTCTTTTATTAATTAATTAATTAATTAATTAATTTATTGTGATGCTGGAGATTGAATCCAGGACCTTGTGCTTGCAAGGCAAGCACTCTACAACTGAGTTATATCTCCATCCCCAGACTTAGTCCTTTTATTCTTTTATTGGGCAACATGGTCTCAGTAAGTTGCCCAGATTGGCCTTGAACTTGAATTCTCCCTCAGCCTCCTGAGGTGCTGGGTTTATATTGTGCTGATTACAGGTGAGCTCTACCTTGCTCAACTTCTTAACATTTAAAAATAATTATTTGGAATATTATTATGTTAAAATGAAAGCTACAGAGAAGCCTCTTTACATATGTATTACTTAAAGAGGATAAAAAAGACTTACAATTTTCTCATTTTCTATCAACATAGATATTGAAAAACAATTACATGCCCCTTATATGAATATATAAATATTTTGTTCACAATTTTTTTTTTCTCCAGAAGAAACTAATTCAATTGGTTCTGTTGTTGGGAAAATTGGCAAAAAAATTAATATAATATTAAGTGAGCAAATTTCTGTGTCCAGTTCGCCTTCTGGCACCAATAGAATTACGCATCATTGCCAACAAAGAAAAGATCAAGATGATGTTATGTAAATTTATACTAGTGCTTACATTCACTGTAGAATCACAATCAAACAGGCGTGTTTAATGTTGTTAGTGATTTTACACTAGACTCTTCAGTTTTTGTTCAAAGGCATAGTCCACATGCTGGGAATTCACGTATTCCGCACTTAGAGGTTTTCAGTGTGACTTCTTCCTTATCTTTCGTGGGGAATGGGTGAAGGAAGACCAGTTCTCTCTGTCCCTATCTCTGTCCTGTCCCAAAGACTGCTTTCTAATGAAAGGTCAGTCATGCCACCCAGAGACCCTGGGGGAATGGGTCAAAGAAGGTTGTGGAGGGGGTTGATCATCCTCCCATGTCAGCTCTTCTGCTCCCTGAGCTCTGTGGTCCCATGGGTGACCTGAGGCTGCTGCCACGGGGCACAGAACACCAGCTAGAGATGGCAGTTGACTGGCTCCAAGGAGCTTCACTGGACAGTGACTGAGCACACAGTGGACAGTCTCCCACATGCCATTCCAAATTGTCCTACTGACATGGTGGAGAGGGCATGCTCAGTAGGGTGGGGCCAAAGAGCCCCAAATTAGCCCTGTTGATCCCGGCAAGTGACGATATGTTCCCTCCTGAAGGGTACAGCTCCACGGAATGAAGAGCTTTGTCTTCTATTTAAAAACTCTGTGGACAAATCCATCAGGCGATGTGACAGGTAAATTAAGCAGGGTTTCAGCTTCCAAGGAGCCTGACTCACATGCCTACCAGGCAGTGACAAATCATGGCCATTTCCTTCCACAGGGCTTCCCCTTCAAGAGCCTGACTGGCTCTCAAACCAGCCCCTGAATTTATGCCTCTCAATCTTCCTCACCATCCAAGCCACGTCACTGAAAGCCACCCACAGCTGCATCTGTTGCTTCTGGACATGGCTGTTCTGGGACAAGCAGGTTTCTCTCTTGCATGATACACCTAAAGCGTAGTTCATTCATTTCCAGTGCTTGAAGAAAGCTATGGCCCAGTTTGGTCATAACAGACCATGACACTGAAGTAAGTAAATTCCATTTGGAGACAGCCCAATGGCTTTCTACTTACTTTCAGTATAACTGAAGAGGAAGACATAGTCCCAGCCAAGGGAGACAAAAATAAAAACCCACAGAGGTCACCTTCCAGAAGAGAGAGAGACTCTGCAGGCTGTGAGGAGCAACTGAACAAATGGTATACCAGATAATCATGGCGACTCTGGGTACCTGAGGCAGGGTGGTGGATGAAATGCTCAGACCTGGTCGGCAGGAATGAAATTCTCATATGCCACATGTACATTTTGAAAGTGCCAATACAGAGTTTGATTTCTCTTTAAGGGAAATGTGCTGGCCACTGTAGAGAAATTAATATTAATGACATTTATTTTTCCTACGCCTCCCCACCTTCATCATGACTAAGGTCTCTCTAGTGATTTTTATGAGCTAGCCCTGAAGTAAGTACCATAGTCTTAACTTAGGCAAGTTCAGTCTTATTATTTATGAGTTGGCTGATTTCACAGGTGAAGGAGCTGATTGATGCACAGTATGCTTCACTCCTTCCTTCTTCTTCTCAACAGCTGCTGAGTGTCAACTATGCACCAGCCTCTCTTCTGGGATGGAAGTCTGGAGGTCTCCATATTCTCCCAGCCTTGAGGCTGTGCTCTCATAACCTCCTCCTGGTAGATAAACTGCCTTCCATGTTGGAGGAGTAGATGGAGGCTGCACCATAATCAGGGGCTCTGAGGGGGCCTTATTAGTTTGGATAGGGTTATGTCACTTATGACTGAGAGAGTTCTGACTAGCAAAGGTGCAAAGACAAATATATGAATACATGCTTTTTCATCCATTGAACAACCATTTGCAACTTTTTTTGTAAATCTGTAAGTATTTCATGATTGTTTATTTAAAATGGTATCATAAAGGTAGGCTGTGTATAGAAAAAGAAATCAAGGAGTTTTGCTTTTATCCTCAGGAGAATAGAAAGCTAAGATGAGATTAGCAGAGAAGTTGCAAAGGAAGTGTAGGTAATGCTATGGCTTGAGTAGCTTTAAGAATCTTGAATATCTCCAAAAGCCTCAGGTGTGAAAGTCTTGGTCCTCAGCTTTGTGCTGTTGGGAGGTGGTAGAAAATTTAAGAGGTGGGATCTAGTGGGAGATTTTCGGTCATGCTGTGAGAGGGGCTGCTCTCCAAGGGGACTGTGATACGCTGGTCTCGTCCTCTTTCTACTTCTCAGCTACCATGGTGGGAGCAGCCTCCTCTGCAGCATACTCCCCCCGTGATGTTCTTACTACAGTATGGGCTCCAACAAGTCCAATCAATCATGGAGTCGAAACTCAGCAACTGTGAGACTAAACCTTCCTTCCTTATAAACTAATATAGTAACAGAAAGCTGAGTGACACCAATGATTCCAGGGTACCCTTCTTTCAGTTTCCCTTAATGTTAATATCATACACAACTGTGCACTAATGTCAAGACTAAAAAATTGGCCTTCCTTAGGTAGAGGGGAGTGAAGGGAGGACAAGGGGTATGGTGGAAGGAATGATAGTAGAGTGAAGCAGACATTATCACCTCATGTACATTTATGACCACATGACTGATGTGATTCTGCAATATCTATAATCAGAAAAATGAGAGATTACACTCTATTTATGTATGATCTATAAAAATGTATAAATGCATTCTACTGTTGTGTACAACTTATTAGAACAAAAAACATTTAAAAATTTTTTGAAAAAGAGCCTAATGGCTTAAAACCACACACACACACACACACACATGCACACACATACACACACAATTTTGGCCTTGATGCATTGCTACTAACAAAACTCCAGACTTTATTAGAATTTCACCAGTATTTCCATTAATATCCTCTTTGTTTAAATTATAGAATCTGATCTAGGATACCACATTGAAACTAGCTTAATTCAGTTTGTGATCAAGAGGTCTATTGGATTTAACATCCAAATTGGAGTATTTTTTGATCAAAGAGGGTACTATTCACAATTACCCATGGGCAGTAGGTATAGATTATTACATCTAGATTATTGTATCTAGAATGTCTAGGAGGATGATTGCTCTTCCTACCTCTGATTTTTACTCAGAGCTTTAGAAACAGCCTCCTTCTTCCATTGCGCTGTGCCATCTTTCTCCCAAATGCTCATCCCACTCATCTGCGCTGGCCAACAGCTAAAATGCTTCCCAATGCAAATCTTTCCCGACCTACCAAACTAGGTCAACACCTGGTCCCCTGTTTTTCAAAGCATGAGATACTTTTCCTCTCTAACTTGTCAACTGCATTTATTTTTGTGAGATTATTTGACAACTATCTTTCTTTGTAGACTCCCTGAGGGGAACAGTGAAGAACTACTGAAGAACAGTCTCATTTTGTTCTCCATTGTTTCCTTCTCTGCCAAGAATATGGAATGCGTATTGATAACTGTTTAGGTCAGCTTTTTTTGCTGCTGTGACTATAAGATCTAACCAGAACTCCATTCCTCAAGGATTGAAATGAAACAGATCAACATGGCAGAAGAGTGTCGCAGAGGGAAGCAGCTCACATGATGGCCAGGAAGGAGAAAGGGAGAGAGAGAGATCTCCACTGGCCAAGTACAAATATATACCTCAAAGCCATGCCCCCAATGCCCCATCTCCCCTCAACCACACTTCACCTGTCTTTAGTTACCATAATTAATCCCATCAGGTGATCAATTCACTGATTTTGTTAAGTTCATAATCCAATCATTTCTTCTCTGAACCTTCTGGCATTGTCTCACGTGTGAGGTTTTGGGGGACGTCTTACATCCAAGCCATAATATTCTGGCCCTGGCCCCAAAAAGCTCACACTCATCTGATAGTGCAAAATACATTTAGTCCATTCTCAAGAATCCCCATAGTCTCAACAGTTCCAAGACTGCTCAATGGTCAAGTTCAAAGTCTTCTCTGAGGTTCAAGGCAATCATTCACCATAAGCTCTGGTAATATTAAAAGCAATTTATAAGTATCCAATATTTAGTTGTACAGAGTAGACATTTCTATTCAGAAAAATAGGGGCATAGAAAGAAGGAACAGGATCAAAGCAAGACTGAAATCTAGCTGGGCAAACATGTCCTGTGGCTCCACATCTGGCATTTGGAGCACATGGCATCGTGATGTTCTCTTCAAAGGGCTTGTGCAGCTCTGCCTCTGTAGCTTCGTTGGTTGCAGCCAAGTGGCCTTTCTGTCGGCTTGTCTCTGCTCGATTCCTACAGCTTTCCTAGGACGATGTCCCATGTTACTGGCTTCTTAATCTCAGGGGTCTCCACTGCAGCTTTGGCTTCCTTCTCAATCTCCATGCTTTACCCTCTCAGGAAGTGCCCACAGGAACTTCAACCCTACTGCACTTTGCCTGGCCTTTCAGGCTTTTCTTTGAAATCTTGATGAAAGCCTCCATGACCCCTTAACTCCAGCATCCTGTATTCTTGCAGAACCAACACCACATGGTTCATGCCAAGGTCTGCCACCATCTCCAACAGTAGCCAAGCATCCAGGGACCCTGGCTGCAGCAGCCTCTGAGTGTCTGGGTAGCTGAGCATGTTGAAAATAACTTCCTAGGCCCTCCTGTGCAAGAAAGGTTACCCACTAGTCTCTTCTCAAGAAAAGTTTTACATTTACTTTCTTGAGCCTGAGATGGATCTGGTCTTGCCAGCTCCTGAGATGCCCTCAAGCCATCTTTCTTATTGTCTCTGGGCAGTCTTCAGAATTTCTGGGCAGTAATGTACTTAACAACTATAATTTACTTAGCCCCAGTTTTATTCCTGCCTTTTCCAAGTTTTTCAAATCTTTCTGCTCTGCTGTCTGCTCCTGAATATCACAATAAACCTGGCTAAAAGGCCCCAGCAATACCCATTGCACTTCCTGAATGCTATGCTGCCTAGACATTTCTTCTGCCAGATTAAGAAGTCCATCACTTTTAAAAGTCGTCACACAGAAAGTCTCAGGACTTGGGCATGATGCAGACAACTTCTCAGCCAGAACATAACAGGAATGGCCTCTAGTCCAAACTCCAATACAGTCCTCTGAATTCTTTTGAGCCCTTTTTTCACTGTCCATGGTCCTAGTGGCATTTTGGTCTTCTGAGCTCCCACCAGAATCTGCCATTAAGCTCTGCTTAAAACAATTTAAAACATTTACAGCTGGCACTGCTAAGCATCTCAAAATTCCTCCCACCAAATCCAAAATTCTCCAAAAGCTTTGGAACCACATGGTCAGGTTAGTCACAGCAAAACCCCACTCCTGATTCCAATTACTATGTTAGTCCGCCTTTTTGCTGCTGTAACTGTAAAATCTGACCAGAACAATTGTAGAGGAGAAAGAGCTTATTTGAGGGCTCACAGTTTCAGAGGTCTTTGTCCATAGACAGCTGGCTCCATTCTTCAGAGCTTGAGGTGAAACAGAACATGATGGAAGAATGTGGCAGAGGTAAGCAGCTCACATGATGATCAGGTAGCAGAGAGAGACTCCACTTGCCAGATACAAATATAGACCCCAAAGCCACATCCCCAAATCCCTACCTCCTCCAGCCATACCCCACTTGCTTTCAGTTACTGTTTGATTAATCCTATCAGGGGATCAATTCATGGATTGATTTAACCCAATCATTTCTTCTCTGAATCTTCTTGAATTGTCTCACATGTGAGCTTTTAGGGGACACTTCACATCCAAGCCATAACAATAACTATTTTTGATTAATCGAACAAATCCGCCCCTTTGATATTGTGGTGCCATTCAGTACAGGTCACATTATTCTCTGAATAGCCTGCTCCTTCTGCCCAGTTGGCATCCCTTCTGTTCCCTTCCCAAGGCACTTACCTCACTCTAGTGGAGGAGTCTAGTTTTTAGGCTTTGCTCATATTTGCCATTGGTATATAATTGTTTAATGAATGAATATTTTTATTGATACACTTGTCTTTGCACCTTGTATCAGTCAAGGCACTCTTAGTTATAAATGATAAATACCTATCAAACAAAGTTATCAAAAGTAATGTGAAAGGGAGAAAGTGTGATCACATACATGGGATATATGAGGCTAGCTAATTTCCATTCTTGCATTGATTCAGGCACTTAGATATCAGGAGGCTTTCTCTCTCTTATTCACTTTCCCTCTTTCTTCTCCACTTACTTTTGAGTTAACTGCATTCTCAGGTAGATTTTGCTCACACAGTGAAAATAATCAGTAGATATTTTAGGCTTATGAGATCATTAAGTCAAAATTCAGAAGATAATAAACTCTTACCCTACCCATATTGACACCCATTTCCACAAAAGATTGATGCTTATTTGGCTTTGCTTGGGTAAAAGACCTACTCAAGAATAAATCCCCTGCATCTGGGGAAGTGGATCATTCTATCTGGTCAGGTAGAGAGCACATGCACCTTTCTGTGGGGAGAAGGTGGGCTATATGATCTATGGTTCTGGTGGGTGGAAATGGGCCACATGGAAAGTTAACTGCTCATTATAATCCCTGGAGTCCAGGAATCTCATGTTAAGAAACAGACTCCTAACTTCTCTGTTATTTATTTTCACTAATTCGAAAAATTTTAATAATAGTGATTTTTTAAAGAAAACATGAATGAAAAATAAGTTGCACATAGCAATAAACTACTCCGTTTACACTTGAAAAGTCCTAATAAACACACTCATGGAACAAATAATTGAGGAAGTGTGCATTAACATTTCTTCTGCAAAATAACATCTAAATTAGTTTTAAATTTTTTCTAAATTAAAATTAAAGTCAAATTTTAATTTAGAAAGTCCTGGCATTTGAGCTCAGTGTCCCACATTTTACTTGGTATATTTTATGGCAATAGAAAAAAAAAATAAAGTGCTTTGTTTCCATCATCTCTTTAGAATCTTTTTTTTTTCAAAATATCCTTTAAAAGGAAGTTTTAAATAAATAATCTAGCTAAGTAAGATATGCTTGTCTTTTTTTGTATTAATCACAGAATGGCATATCATGATTAATTTAATATTCTAGTGAACTTGAAGTGACCTGAAATACCATTTCCGGATTCTTATTTATTCTCTTTATAAAATAAGGCCTTACCTGGTTGAATCTTTCATTGAATGGGTTTTGGACACTGACACATAACTTAGTTTGGGCATTGCAGTCAGGCTGGCAAAAAAATTTTGGACTTTCTTATTTGTTTAGATCAAGGGCCAGCAAATGTTTCCTAGAAGGGCTACATGATAAATAGTTTAGGCTTCGGGGATCGGGATCCCATAGTCAGTTTACTCAAAGGGTAGGCAGAATAGCCACAGACAAAAAGCGAATGGATAGGTGAAGTTTTATCCCAATGAAACTTTGTTTATAAAACTGGCATATGTAGCCTGTGGGCCATACTTTGCAGATCTCTGATTTGAACTGCTTGTAAACAGAATTTATGGATCTTATGTTGTAGGCATGGTTAAATGTCCTTTAACTCTTTACAGTTTGCATTAGTAGCATGGTATAAGGAAGACAGCCCTGAAGAAATAATCATATACTTATTGGGTCCTGAATCTGTGTGTCAGCTTTAGTTCAGCAATTTAATCACTCTAAGTCTCAGTTTTCCAGATCATAACATGAACTATTCGGCCAGTGTTAAATAGCAATTTGGAGGATTACATAAGGGGATTTCCAGGAAAAGAAACTGAAAATATAAATAATTTGGCACTATAATATGCAATTATTTTAACTTTACAATATTGCAGTTGTCAACATATTTGAGGAAAACGGAAAAACACGTTGAAAAAAATTAATAATATGCTTATTAGGTAAGAATACTGCCCTTCTGTTTCTTCTGTGTCGTCTCCCATAGATACCTCCAACCAGAAGCATTCCCTGCAGGTGAGTACCTGAGGGCAGAAAGCAGGGTAAGCAGGAGTTGAGGGGATTAGGAGGTACCAGCAGAAGCAATCCAAAGTGCCATGAGAGTCTTCTCCCCTGCCAGCCTGCACGTGTCTCATTGATGACATTAGGCCTGTTGTGTTTCTTTTCCATTTGTCTGCATGGTTGTTTGCTGGATAGCATCATTTTCCACTAAAACTCATTTGTTAAATTATACAGATCTAAGCAAAGATAAGATGCACAAGTTAGAAGATTAGGGTACTAAATAAAAATAGGCAAAATTTAAAAATAGCCTATGGATCAATTAAAACTTTGGTGAAAAATGAAAATTCAAGAAAATGTTTCCTGCTATTTGTTCTTTACTTTGTCACATGATTGGTGTCCTTTTATTATTGGATACCAGTGTGTTTATACTGCAGCAAGTGAGAAAGTAGAGGGAAAGTTATGCTAGACCTTGGTAAGTGTTTGGATCAAGGTGAAAACAAAACCAAAATACCGAAACAAGAACTAAGAAAACAAACAAAACCTTAAGTTACTGGTAAACAATTATGTTAAGAATTTGATTGGTGCCTATATTCATTTTTAAGCACACCTATCAAATTAAGCCAAACTCAAATAACTAGAATTTTTATTAACTTAAAAATATACATAAATTTTAAGAGGGAGAAGCTACCTTTTAAAAGCTTATGTTAAAAATGGATTTCAGAAACCCTGGGAACTCCCATGCCCTGGCTTGGGACAAGCCCCTGCTCAACTCTGCCAGGCCATTCTTTCCATGCCAGCATCACACATGGGACAGGAGGAGGGACCTGACCTTTGAAGGTTCCTTGGAACCTGGAGGTATCATGGAACCCAGTCTGGAGATGAGACCAGTGGCCCTGGGTGTTGTGAGTCCCCGGTGAACCAGAACACAATTCATTTGACTGAGTCTGTGTGCCAAAGCAGGAAAGAGGGCTCTTGTATTTCAACAATAAAGCAGGAAACAGCGCTTCCTTTCAGGACATTTGGACAACCTGGATCCTACATTCCCCGATCATGTTACCGAAAGAGAACTCCTTGCACACATGTTTTCACTCTTCTCAGTGTGTGAGAGTGAGTCCAGTACTTCCACTGGGGGAAGGCCTTCCCTGACCATTCTAATAAAATGAAGTTACAGGCCTATAGGTACAAACATCCAGTCTAAATTGTTCCCATAGGTCTTATTCACAAATATTCTAGGTTATTCATTTACTTATTTTTTGTCTGTTTCTCCACTTGACTGTGAATTTGCTTTGTTCCCCATTGCATCCAATACTTAGCAGGGGGTGTGGCATGATGGATGCTGAGATGTGCTTTTGAAAGAATCAGTATCTTGTGTGAAGGAAAATCAACACCAGGCTGGCCACCATCCATGCTCGCAGTGATCGTTAAGCCTGACTATGTATCCTAACTGGTTTGGAAAGAGGCTGGGTTTTCTATATTACTGACATACTTTCTTCATTATCATAGACAATGGAGGCTCCTGTGAAGTGTGGCTTGTGAAAGAATGCATATGCCAAGTTCTAAAATATGCAGTGCCACAAATCATGGGGATTGACACACGGTCTGTGTAAATGAATTACTGATCAAATGTAAACTTGTTAGGAAAGCAGTCTTTCCATGACACCACTCTATACATTTTTGAAGTTGTCACTGCATTATTCATTTATAGAAAGTGTTCATGGGTCTTGGCATTTACTTTTAAGAAAAGGGTATAATAAAGAGTGAGTCTTTGGCGATGGTTTTTAAGCACACTCTTTTCTTCAGGGCAGGGTTTAGAACATTTTGGGGTAACTCAATTAGACGTATATTACTTACTTACCCATTACAGCTAATGGGTTCTGAAGTCAAACTGCTGGGTGTCCAATTCAGGTGCTTACTTGTTATATAACCTCTCTAAGCCTCAGTTTCCTCAAGAGAAAAATTTGAAGGATTGTATGATAGTAGAATTTCTGATTCTTAATATGTGAGTGAAAGAGAGAAAGAACTGAGATAACCTATGTAAAAGTACTGAGTACATGTTTGACACATTATTTATTCTCAAGGAATATACTTCATGTAGTTTTCATTACATGAATTGGTTTCCTAAAGTTTCTTCTAACAAATCTATTTGTATTTGTATATTTCCCTACTGCTTATGCCTTATTTTTTTCCCCTTTCATTCCCTAATTTATCTCAAAATGCAACCAGTACCCTTACTCTTAGGAGAAGGCAGGCCCTGAATCAGGAAGTTAAAGACAAAGCATGCCATGCCAGTGCTGCTGGTGGAGTATGTAGGTAAGTGATCTATTAAGGAATGACCCCCTCTGATAACTTCATTGTTGTCTTTTAGATTGTCATCTTAGGAAGCCCAGAATCCAGCACCCAACAGGAATTGTGTGGTCAGTTGATGGCAGTCACGGCCATGTTGCCTTGGGGAGTCCACTAAGTGCTCTTTCTGTCTTCCCCTGTGCAGCTCCTCTCCTACATAGGTAGAATCTACTTCCCTGTCCCCATTCTGAATTAGACATGTGTCTTGCTTAGAATGAAAGAATGTTGCTAGGTATGACTCTTGTAGAAACTTGAAAAGTTCTTACACATTGATTTATCCTCCGGTTCCTCTGCTTCGCCATGAGAAACATGCCTGAACAGAGTTGAGACCAATGGAGCAGAGCTGAGTCAGCTGGCTTGCCCCAGCCAAAGCCATCATGGATGGGCTAATGAATGGCCAACTGACCTGCAGACCTGTCAGTGTGCCCAGCTGGGACCAGGAGGATGTGCAGCTTAGTCCAGCCTAAATCATCCACCTGAAGGCTAAAAAGAATTCATTTTTAATCCACTGAGGGTTAGGAAAATTGTTTACTCACATTATTGTGGCAATATATGAATACGAGATGAATGGTCTCACGGAAGCCTGTGTGGAATCTAACATATGTTCCTACTTAGATGCTCCTATTTCAGCTAGACCCTGCCTATCTCATCAGCCTCCTTACTTGCCCCATTTTAAGCCAAGCATTATTCTTTCTCAAAACTGTATTTATATTTCTCAATATAGCATATTATCTCAGTATTGGGCCATTGGTTGTGCTGCCTAGAAAAGTTCCAGTGAATTGAATTTCCATTTGTCTCATGTTTCTCTTTGTAGGAATCATCTCCTTGCAAAACCTACCTAGGCCCACTAAGCACACGTTGGGTGATTCTGCTCTGTGTGTCCATAGCTCTCTGGTTTTGCTTCTCTGGTTTTGCTCTGGTTTTGCTTCTCTGGTACTTGCCAAGTGATACTTCGTGTCATTGTCTGTTTTCTGGCTTTCATGAGTTTATGTTCCTTGAGAACCAAGAGCATGTTTTGTTTGTTTGTTTGTTTGTTTGTTTATGTGAACAACTGCATCCCCAGAATGAATATCAGTGTCTGACACAGTATGTGCTCAACTAATAGACATTAAAGAAATGCAAATGTTGAATTCATGGACAAATGGGGAAAGGGTGTTATTCTGAGGGCCATATACTGGGGTATGAAGATAAGGGGAATTAGCAGAAAGGAGAATGACAAGCCCATTTGGAACTTGAGAATGTTCAAAGCATGTAGAATAGTTTCCACTCTAGGTCTCTTACACCTTTCAGGTCTCTTATATAAATTTCAAGTAAAGATCAAGTACTATCCAGAATGCTAAAATGAAATTAGAATTCTCAATTTAATAATGAACCACTTAAAAGGAGTGATCCAAATGGCATTTGAAAACTAGGGAGCATGAACTGGGCTTCAATTTCTTTACGAGTTAAAAAGATTCTGTAGAGTTTCCTATAATGAAGAGCCATTTCCAACTTTTAGATAGGCATTGGATGTACAGATTTAAAGCAGACAAAATTTGAAATGAAGGACACAAGCTTTTTGCAGGACAGCTCTGTTTCCATGTTACCTGCAGAATTCATGAGCCAGGTTCTTGGAAAGATGCAGTCTGTGGTCACAGGATTTCAGACAAAGAGCAAACCTTTAGAATCAGCTAACTCTGTGTTCCCCAAACTATCAGAACACATATGGGATGTTTATCTCTACTTGAGTTCACTTCTGCTATAGCTATTAGAATTCAGTCCTTCAGGTCTTTCTTTTGGACGCCCATATTTTGTTTTCTAGAAAATTTGGATCATTGATATTTGCATGTGAACTCGCAGATTGAGTTGAGCCTTCCAAACTTTATTAAAACAAGAGAATAATTCCCAGAAGTTGATTGCCTGCATTAACCTAAATGGTAATTTGAAAGGTAAAAATCCATTTCTGGAAACTTGCAGTTCATTCAGTGTGTTTTTCACTACAATGCACTCTCTTTGACCTCTTTCCTCACACATTCCATCTGGTTGTGCAGAATCTGCATGGCTGGAATGAATACAAGTTGAAGGGGAAGTTAAATCCATCTAAACTTTAGAATGTAGGGGAGATTTAACATCCTATGTCCTTTGGAACGTGGTGGTGCATTCATGGTTCATGTAGTCAGCAAACTAAAGGTCGGGCTTTAGTTGGTATTCAGCTTAAAGTGTGTCGTAACATCGACAGGCTATATTTATACAGTGGTGCTGAAAGATTAAAATAAATACATATCAATGTTGATCCTAACAAATGTATGCAGTGCAGCTGAGAGAGTTAACATCAGTTTTGGGTTTGTAATTATTTACCCATATGCTGCAAATGGCAGTTTTTCCAAAATATAATAATTTGGCACTTCATTCTGTAGATTTTTTTTTTGGAAGACTAGAAAATAATGTTTAATACCAGTAGACCTTGACTTCTTGTCTACATTAGTGAGGGGAAAACAGGAACCTGGCTTTCAGTCAACTATCCAATCAGTTTTATTGAAATTCCATCTCTACCAGTCTTTCTGGATGAAATTTTTGCTTCTCGAAGTGCTAGGGATATAAATACTTCATGTTCTGCTTTCTCACAGGAAGCTTGGCATGGACCTAGGGTCTCTGGATCTTTAGAAAAATCTATGTACCTCAGCTCTGTGTCCACATTTCTCTTGTCCCTTGAGCCCTGGGGGCACCTGTCTCCTCTGGCAGGGTTCAATCCCTATTCTCCTCTCTGCTGTCATCTGCAAAGCTAATGAAATGGTTCCTGCATTTATTCCTGTTAAAAAGAACTGCACCCTGAGGAAGAATGATCTCTCTCAGGATGGTGGTTCTTTTGGTTCAATCATTTGTTCCTGTCAGTGCTGAAATGTTTGCCCTGTTATACTTGGTTTCCATCTGCACCCTTTGAGATGAGGTCTTTGACAAAGGAGCACATCTGAGAGCTATTCAGGGCAGCTCCACTGCTCCCTGTTCCCAGGACACATACCGTGCATCTCACAGCTGCACTTGCGTCCTCCCTGTCTTCTCTGTGTCCTTGCCTGACAGGGAAAATCTCCCGCAGAGCTGACAGATGACTTTCATCGTCTCCTTTGCACTAAGTCTTAACCCTAATTGTCACAGAACAGCCCTCTTTCCAAGCACCTGAGGGTATTTCATGCAAATTGTGCCTCCCTTACCTGTCATTGACATCTAAGAGCTGCTGAGGTCCTTTCGGGGTCTTCAATTCTGGTGATTTTCTTCCCCAGATAAAGTACTTCCCTTGGCATTTTAAAATAGTGCTGAAATTAGATATAAACATATGATTATATAAGCAAAGGGGGCAGTATACCTTTTAGCAGATTCCCGTCTTTGACTCATCAAGAAATTTAAAGTTGTCATCTGGGGATTTGCTTCTATTGTCTGTAACAACTTCTTTCTAGACCTTCTTTCCAGTTTCATGTCCTACAACTTTCTTCCCATTTAACCTTCTGTGTAGACTCCATGACTTCCTGAATCCAATCACAGTAGGCACGACTTTTCCTTTCCTCTTAGTGTTTCCACCTGAAAATCCCTTTCCGAGGTTTCCACTAAAGAAAATTTGTTCGAGTGATAGGGACCAGAGATGTGAGCATGCACTCCTGTGTGTCTCCCTCACAAGCAATTGTCTCCTCCTGTGTGCTCCAGTGCAGGCTGCCCCCATTGCCAAGAGGTAACTGATGCCATCACTTAACTGTCACTTATGTTGGCATATAGGCATGTATGTAATATACATTTGCATGTTTATGCTCAATAGAATGTATTGGAGACTCTCTAAAACTATTAATTAAACAAATGGATATTTTGTGGTGGGTAACTGAACAAATGATCTTTTGGAAAACCCAGTTGATTTGATTATTTCAGAAAGAAACTTTATAATGAAGAGCCAATTACTGTCGACAATGCCCTGATAAAAGGAGACTTCATCTTCTAGAAGTGTAGATGCACTCTGAATTGCCTAAACACATTTTCAACAAATCCAGTCCAGACCCACATAGGACACAGATAAAAAGATAATTGTACAGACTGTTGGTGATAGAGCCCCAAGGTGAATTCATGAGTGTCCACAGGAAGTTTTTCTTATTTCTGAATGTGCCATCACAATTTGAACAGACATTGTGCAAATGCATTGTGTGCAATACATTGTGCAAATGTGTAAAGTACCCTTTCACCAGGTACTTAGAACATGTGTGTTGCACAGTACCACATGAAGGAAAAGCAGCCAAGTGGATCACTGAGCAGAAATGAGAAATTTTTATGCCATTGATAACCATGGCTTCCCTTTGTACTAGTAGAAAAATAACAAATAGTTAAAGACACAAAACAGGGAGAGAGAGAGAGAGAGAGAGATGGAGTCTGCCTCTGATGAGTATAATTTTTCTGCTGACAAGTGAGGCAGAAGGAAAATCACCAGTAGCCTCCTGACTGTCATGAACCAAGCACAGCACCACAGGCTCCTCATGAGAAGCTGGACGTGTCTCCTCCAGTGACGTGGCACCTCCTAGTGTCGTCCCTGTCCTCTGCCAGTTGCTCCTGAACACTTTTAGGAAGATATATAAAGATCTTTGATTAGGAGGAGTGATGGAGAAATCATTCATGATAAGCATTCAGTGACTTGTATCATCACACTGTGAACTACAGAGTACAGAGTGTAGGGAAGTGGTAGATTGTTATGCAATCCCAGTGGATTTATATGGGTTGGTTGTTGGCTTGTTAAAAATATTTGCTTAGAAGCAATGTCGGAACAGAGAGGCAGCAATATCTATTTGCAGTTTAGAATCTGAGCTTCATTTATTTAGCTTGAGTGATATTAATACCTACATTGTAGAGTTGTGAAATTAAATAAGATATAAAGTGCTCAAGAACAATCTGTTCTCATCACTTGTTAGTTCTCCTAATGATAATAAGCATTTATTCCACTCTTTGCAGGTGCTTTCTGAGGACTGCATATGAATTACTCATTTCATCCTCTTAGCAAATTCTATCATGTCCTCCAAATGCCAAATATGACACAAGAAGTTTAGATCAAACTTTGCTGGATGATTTCTAAAGTAGTATACACAAAGTACCCTTTGGTAATTTAGCATTCAAAGATTAGTGCTTGGAGTCAAAAATAGTACCAACCTGGCTATCTACTATTAGAAATGTGATGTCAGCATAACAATTTCTTCACAATTGATTTCCAGCACTAATATCTTACTTATAAATCTCATTTGATCTTTAGAATAGTTCAGTTAAGTAGGAAAAAGTTATCATCCTTTACATTTAAAGCAACTAAAAGATTAAGTAACCTACACTGCCATATACTGAAAATGAAGAGGCAGTTCTCTGAACTCTAACGTCCAAGTCTGGTCTGGGTTCCTATCATAGCATTTTACACCATTCATTCGGTAACTACCTTATTATACAGAACTTTAAAGGCATCTGTCATTCCCCAGCTCCCAAGTTAAGTACAGTCAGGGTATTCTGGGACACTCTGCCATGATGGGGATTCATAGTTGGATGTGACACACAATTAAACAATTTCCCTAACTCCTTTCCAGTAAGCGGTAGTTATGAGCATGAGTTCCAACAATATGACGTGAACAGAATTTCCCTGTGCCAGGTCCAGTTCTGTTTCCCCTTCTACTCTCTGGGATAATAGAAAGGGGAAAGTTGAAATTAAAAATATTTTACATATGCATGCAAACGTAGATTCCTATGGATCTTGATAGTGATCTTATATTAGGGATATCTGTCTGTCTGCCTATCTTTGTATCTATCTATCCATCTGTACATCTAATCTACATTTCTTCACTTAGAATGTGTACAAAGATGAGACTACAAAGCACTTATATAGATGAGCAGGGCTTGGTAACTTGTCTTCTCTCCCCATCTTTTCTTGTTACACATGAAAAAATTTAAGTGAATTAAGTAATTTATTCACACATACATATCCAGATATGACAAATCTGATATTAGAACTCAAGTCTCCATGCTCTCAATCAAAAACTATCACCAAATTTCTAAAAAATACAGAATTTTTCAGAATGAGGATGATTTTTATGAGACAAAGTGTTCTGTGACTATATGTATTTGGAAAACTCTGGGTTACATGGATTTAGCAGTTTCAGTTGGTGCAGGCTTATTAAAGTCTTCCATGAATTCGAATTCTCCAAGAACACAGATTTTTCAGTTTTCCAATCATTTATTTATTTAGATTTTTCAGTTTTCCAATCATTTATTACTAAGAATCAATGTTCCACAGGGCATACTTTGATTTTGTTGCATCAGACCCAGCTTTTTCTTTAATTCATATGTAACCTCTCTATGAGTTTGTTGAGGAAAGACCATGAGATTTCTGCTCTTTTTTCTACCAACAATAACAAAATGATCCAAAGCTAATTACATGCCACTTCTTGGGGCCTCAACATTTTTTAAAATTAGTTATTTTTAGATACACATAACCATACAGTAAATTTTTACATATTATACAAATATGGGATATAAGTTATTCTAATTAGGATCCCATTCTTGGGGTTGTACATTGGGGGGTGTTTCACTGGTGGTGTACTCATATATGAACATAGGAAGGTTATGTTAGCTTCCACATATCAGAGAGAATAAAAACCCACCTTTGGGTTTTTGGAATTGGCTTTTTTCACTTAATGTGATAGTCTCCAGATCCATCTATTTAACAGCAAGTCATAAAGTCATTCTTTTTATGTCTGGGTAATATTCCATTGGCATATATACACGTTTTCTTAATCCATTCATCTGTTGGAGGGCACCTAGGTTGGTTCTCTAGCTTAGCTATTATGAATTGAGCTGCTATAAACATGTATGAACTGAAGCATTTTCAGGATAGTTTTCTCATCAGGTTTGATCATTTATGGTAAATGATGCTAATCAGCTGTATGAGGAAGGGGCAGGGTATATATGGGTCCAGTTCTGTTCTGTCACTGATGAGCCAGGTAAAGACTTGAGGCTCACTGATCCTCTGCAGGCCTCAGTGTTTCTATCTAGAAACAATGAAGTTGGGCTACAGGGCCCAGTTCAGAGCACTGTGTTTGGTAGGCCAGAGATGACATGATTTTACAGAGACCAGGCTAGCCCTCAGAAATGATTTTTTAAAAAATGAAATATAAAGTCAATTGATTGAAGCTCAGAGAAAAGTGAGAGTACAAATGTTGGAATAATGTTACCTGTGGAATAGAAGAGAAAATGATGTTGGTCCTGTTATACGCAACTGAAGGAGGAAGAGTTGAGTGAGGGAAATCAAAGATAGCTGTGAAGTGAAGGAGGAGAAGTCAAGATGTCCTTGCTATGTGTGTTGATAACTTCTGAAACTGAGTTCCTCTTTATGTCCTAGCAAGTTACTGTATTTTTTGCAAGACTAATAGAGAAAAAAGTAAGTGTAGTATCTTTATATGACTGAAAAGAAACACAATTTTTTTATTGGTGCAGTATAATTTTACATCATGGTGGGACTGATTATGCCATATTTGTATATGTACATTACATAATTTGGGTCAGTAATCAAATGATTTGGCTAAGAAAACACAGGTCCCGAAAATAAACAACATCAAAAATATGTTAACAAAATGCAAGTATTGCCCAAGTTCATACTTATGAGTATACCAAATAGATATTCACTATAAGGAAGAAAATTAAAATCATCTGGATTCTCACAAAAGTCAAAATTACTATTTATTTAAAAATCCTAAAATTTTATTTGTGTCTTTTTATACATATGTTTCATATGTTATGGGTATCCTATTCATACATACATATGATTACTAAGATTAAACTAGAATGAAATCATGGTATTTATAATGTTTGACTCAAAAAAGATATGAGTACATCTAAATAGGAAATTACATTAATATTAAATTAGATATCACAAATAATTATGAATCTCAGAACTTGTATTAGCTCAATGGTCTTTTAACAACATGCCATCAATAAATTTCTTGTCAATGGCCATTAAGAATGATGTTATGAACAATAGCTTAGTGTTATATGTGTTTGTGTTTTAAATATATTTAAATACATTTATTTGTGTATTTGTCTCACTATTCCCTTGAAATGAGGGAATAGTGGAATTGCTAAAGCAAAGGAGATGAGCATTTAAACTTTTGGTATGATCAGTTAACTGCCCCCTGGAAAAATTGTGCCATTTTCATTTACACCAACAAAATATGATACAACTAATTTTTTACACCACTTTTAATACGGAGTATTTGGTTTCAATTTTCACTTTTTTGTCAAACTAAAAAGCAAGTGTTGGCATTTGATTGTTTTAATGAGAATATAATCAACTGTCAGTATGGGTTAACATCTTTCTGTCAATTTATTGAGTACCTCTGCTTCTTCTTCAAGAAGGTTTATTTGTGTTCATTTCTCATCTAGGGTGTTGGGCTTTTCTTTCTAATTTATTGATGTGCTTTTTATATTAATATTGTGACCATTTGAACATAGAGTGCAAATACTTTTCCATTTGTCACTTCGCTTTGATCTTTCATATAGTCCTACAATATAAAAATTTTTAAAGAAATTAAACATGTCCTTTTAGAATCTTTCATTTTATGACTAGAAAGTCTTTCCTATGTTAAGATATAAAAATGTAAATTTGCATTTCCTGAAGTCACTCTATAGATCTATTTTTGCAGTTACACTTTGATCCATTTTGAAGGCCTTTTGTTACTGTGAAGAATGAGGCAAGGATCAGCCCCATTCTTGCTCTCCCACGTGACTAGTCAATTGTCATTGTAACTTAACTAATGAGTTATTACTTTCATTTATTTCAAAATGTCTTTTGATATAAAGAATTTACATTTTTATGTGATCAAATGTATCAATATTTTTGCTTATACCTTCAATTTTTAAAGAAAAGCATTTTATCCTATTAATTTTATGAACATTTATTTTGCTTTATACAATAAATAATTTTTGATGAAGCATGAAAAATAAATTAATATTTTTGTTAATATTTTATCAGTTATTTTGAGTACCATTTTTCCATTTTTTTCCCACTGATTTCAAATGTTACAATTCTTGTACAATAGAGTTTGCTTCTGTTTTTTCTGTTTCTTTGACATTATTGTACATTTAAAGTTATAGTGCATTCACGATATACCTTAATAGTGTACTGTGTTTGTCATAAATAGCTGATTAAGTCCTTCTCCTTAAATTCATTTTTCTTTAATTGCTCTTGGCTATTTTCATGTGTAGCCTTTGATGAAATTTAGAATCCTTTTGTCAAACCATGTACAAATATATGGAAAAGGGCAACATATTATTTTGACTTAGAGACCTTAATGTCTTGTAGCAATTTCTGAGATACAGGTAAGTTCTTAAAAAGGAATTTAGTTTTAGAAGTAAATTCTATTGCTCAATTGTTCCAAAGATTGATTGATTAATTATTATACTTATAAATTTTTACTTATAAATGTATATTTCTGGTGTGTTTAGAGACTCTTTTTTAAAGAAGCTAAATATTTTAATTTTATGTATCCTCTAAAGTTCCACTACTTTCCCTACAGATTTATGAATATTTGTGGATGGATGAATGGAAAATTAAGTTATTAAGAATGGATGAGGTCTGGGGATATAGCTCAGGTGGTAGAGTGCTTGCCTCACAAGCACAAGGCCCTGGGTTCAATCCCCAACACCGCAAAAAAAAAAAAAAAAAAAAAATGGATGAGTCTTTGAAGAGGACTTCAAAACAGTCCCTCTTTGGGTTTCTGGCCATCCTGATCCTAGAATTGCACATTGAATCTAGCATAGCAATAATACTTGGTTTCAAGGATTTTTGTGCCCCAATGAATCAAAGAATGTTTGAGAGTGTTACTAAAACTCAGTTTACAAGATAACAATCCTCCCTTTCCACCTCCTTAACAAATGGCAACAGAGAAGAGCAAGTCTTACAGTTCTCTTCAGTTTTCTTTGAACTTTCAGTGACGGTGGCTTAAAGTGTTTCATGTAACCCAAATAAGATCTAGGATACCACATAGCCCAGTTTTTAGGAGAACGTTGTTCTGCAGAAAGAATGGATAACCAACATTATTAGTTCTAATCTTTACTTACTTTTCAAAAAATTTTAAAGTAGACTCAAGAAATAACTGCAAACACACCGTGTTCATCTGTTCTCAAAAGCTCAGACTTCTCCAGCCTCTTACTGATCATAGACTTCTTTCTTTATCATTCAATTTCTTATCATTCTTACATGCATAATATTTGTCTTTGTTTTTCTTATTCTTTCATCGCATTCTTCGTTTCCAGTCTTTCCTATGCTCCCACATTTTCATCACAAGGTTTTATAGTCTGTTCATTAGAGAATGAAGACCAGGGAAGGAAGGGGTTTAGTGGTCCAAGTGCAGCTCCTTTCTGACAGACAGAATGGACAAAGCAGAGGCCGTTCAAGGCTGAGACTATGCCCATATTAAATGATTTTGTCCCTGTCACATTTGTACAAATTAATAAACTTGTTTAGGTCACATCAAGTTGTGGAGTTAAAACTGGCATCTGTCAAAGGAGGAAGGCGTTAGTAAAATTCTCATCTTGTATTTCAGGAAAGAGTTGGAGTTCACAGAAGCACACCGTGGAAAAAATAAGGCAGGTAGACGATAGGAAGAAATTTTCAAAGCTATTATTTATTAATGGGCTACTTTGTTGCACACCATGGGCTCCATGCTGCATCTTAGAACAACAAGCAACCTTTGTATCTATATTTGTTTTCATTGCAGTTTTTTAAGGAGGAAGCAAATAATCATAGCTTTAATCAGCTTTCCTCAAGGCATATAACTAGCAAGTGGTGAATTAGCTTTACACTGAACATTCTCTTATTCTATGCTTATATTTTTCCAGTGTACAGCAAAATGGGTGGAATGCAGTCAAATTAGAGAAATAGAGTCAGGGCGATCATTGTGATATAGTCACAAAATATTCAGTGGACAATAGCAGCATGTGCTCTTCCTACTCACAGAGCTGACCTTCAATATTTTTCAGTGAAGTGAATAAATAAATTATATGGCAAGTTTCCTAATCATCAGTACCATTAACCTATTTCATTTTATTCCATGTTCTAGGTGGTTTTGAATTTATCTTGCTCTAGTTTATGAATGGGAAATGATCTGATCTTAGCAATGAAGAAGTTACTATAACAATTATGTACAGTTAAAAATCATGTGAGTCGATAATAATTCAGAATGCTTGCTACTGTATTATATCTAATTTTTATGTTCTCTTTGATCTCTCACTGAGGATGTATTATAAACCAAGTTAATCAAGAAGGATCTACATAAGATAGTTCCTTAGGATTTCTGAGAAAAGTCCACAGGAAGTTAAATTCCCTGTTGGTAAAGCAGCTCATGTTATTCATAATCACATAGTTGGAAGTCATCAAGTCAATATGTAGGTGACCTTGAATGTGATCCACTGTGTCCATATTTTCTTTCAAAGTTTCAGCAAAGTCTCTTTTCTCCAGAGACAGTCTAGTCAATATTTGTGACTTACACAAGCCAGTAATGTGACATTTAGGGAGCTGAGTGCCCTGGAAGAATGGATTCCCATCTCATTTGCACACTGCAGAAAGATTAACAGTCGTAGTAAGGATGACACCAGCATGAAAAATCCTTGCTCTCCATTGAGGGCTGGACTTGCCGTTCCCTCAGTTCAATACAAATTATTTCTGAGCAATTCTCCCTGCAATTACCTGATTAGCAGCCCCAAAGGCCTCTCCCTGTTTCTAAGACCTTGATTAAATGATATCCCCTCCTGATTACTTTATCAAATCTAGCTACCATGGATTATTGACAGCTCTGTGTTAACTAACTGCCTTGCTTCTTTGGCAAGCTGCCAGGAAAACAGGAAGGCAGCTGTTTCTTGAGATGGGGAGAAGAGAAATGCCAACTGATACTATCCTGTGGATCTTGCAAAATGACAGATGATTAGCTGACCCTGAAATGGTTTTGGTGGTTGTCGGTATGTGTGCTATCCCTTTGGATGACCAAAGACTGACAACTAGAGAGTAGAGGTGTTTGATAAGCTGATCTAAAACCCCATCACTTTACAACTTATGGAAAGTAGGTGTGTTCTGGGTTGTAGAAATTTGCTCGATGGAACAAATGAACGACTTCAGCTTATTTTCCACAGATGTTCTGCCTGCAGATGGTCTAGAGGCACGGGGCTCAGACTTGACTTTGGCCTGCCTTCCTTGTGGAGCTCTGATCATGTGCAAAGGCTGCTGAATGTGTCGATCTTCATCAAGAGCTTTTGCCCGACAGGGAGGGCCTTCTCTTTGTATTCCTTACTCATACATCCAGGAAGGCTTCAGCTCATGTCCAAACATGGTTTAAACATATTCATGATCTTTCTTCTACCTTGGCCTCTAATATAAATGTGTTCATTTTTAGTCCATTTTTCTTTCCTTTCAAATGTTAGGTCCCATTTGATATCCTGCCTCTCTCTCTCCCCATCAAATGATCAAATCATTAGATCTGAATCTTGTGGAGAAGGGTTGCCAAAATATTGGGAGAAGAAAGCTTGAGATAAATAAATACCATTTAAACAAGAATGAAAAGAATCTTTACCTTTTCTTCACACTTAACCCTGAACACATTTTCCCCTCACTCTGTAAAAGAAACTATTTTAGAACAGCTTTAGATTGATGGAATTTGTGTGAAAGAGGTACAAAGAGTTTCTGCATAGTCCAAATTCAGTGTTCCTCTTATCAATACCCTACAATAGTCGGGAGTATTTGTTACAATTAATTAAAGAATATTAATACATTATTCCTAGCCAAAGCCAATCAATAGTTTACACGAATTTTCTTAGTTTTTACATAATATTCATTTTCTGTCTCAATATTCTCTCCAAGATACCATACTAGATTTAGTTGTCGGATCTTGGAAGGTTCCTCTTTTGCTATGAGAGTTTCTCAGATTTTCCTTAGTTTTGATGGCCTTGGTAGTTCTGAGGCATACTGGTTAGGTATTTTGTGGACTGTCCCCATACGTAGAGCGATTTCACAGCCGAGCAACCTGACAACACTACCTTAACCCAGGGGATAAAGGTCAGTGTCAACATTCCTAAGTCCTGTAGGTACAAGATAATGAAAGTGGGACTTTACCTCTGTGGTTTTCCTCCCCCAAACCCAGCACACCTATCTAATGATGAGAAAAACATCAGGCAGTACTAACTGAAGGTCTTTCTACAAAATGCCTGATCAGGATGCCTCAAAGCGGTCAAGGTCATAAAAAGCAACATAAATAGATAAATGAGGGAGAATGGAAAAATCTCCTATGAAGAATTTAAAATAATTCATTCAGATATTCCATCTCATGATAGACTTAGCATTTTTT